>RJWM01008613.1:0-71630 GCA_004363535.1 Dasyprocta punctata | reverse complement strand
CTATAAGAACCTTCTAAGGATACTAACATTTTTACTTGGGAAAATAAATTCAGAAATGGAACAGAAATGTGTAAAGGTATGAAAATAAAATGGTAAACATAATCACGTATAATCCTCCCAGTGTTCAAGGACTGAGTGTCAGACTGGTAGATGGTTACCCACATGGGGTCCCTTGCACCAAGTGAGTGTGTCATGGGGGCCGGGGTGTGTGCAGAGCTCCCCTAAGCACGGCTCCTGTGTTCTATAATTTTTTTAACCTTTTGAAAGGATTCACTTATCCCTGGCAAATCAAATTTCCAAAGGAATGTTCAATCTAGAAAAAAACTGACCTAAGGCCATGACTGACCCATGTAGATTTGAACCTCAGTAGTCCACATAACTAGTTGCGTGGTCATTGATGGCTGATAAAAATTACTGATGTTAATTTTTTTGATGGTTTTAGCTGTATTGGCAAATAACCAATCTGAGTCTTATAGTGAAGATTAACAGATAAAGGGTAAACAAAACAAAACAAAACAAACAAAAAAATCCTGGCACTATACTTACTCAGTATTGGCTATTTTCACTGACCATTGAGATAAAGAAAAAATGGAGGTGGACCATTTCTATAAGTTGCATCCAGGTCTGATGTGGATTAAGAATAGAAATATCTGTGCATTCAATTATGGGACTCTTCAAGGTAACAAAAACTTTACATTAGATTATATACTCCAAGGATCCCTGTGAAATTATTCTTGGTTTGAGAATTTCTTTTTACTATATCTGTGATTCTGTTCTTTCAATTATCACAGATCCAAAACAGTGATTTTTTTTCATTTCATATTCATAGTATAAGCTTTTTATAATTCATGTTTGGTGTACACGATTAGGTTCACCATGGGGATTCGGTCCATTCATGTAACACCTTTAATTCTTTTCCTTCCTGTTGTCCTCCATCCCTTCTCTTCTCTTTCCATCTCTAATTTCCTTTCCCATCTAGCTCCCTATTTTGTAACATCTGACTTTCACTTTGATGTCAAAATTATTTGTATTTTGAATACAGTGACTTTTAATTCTTATTTTCCATGTTGAAATATATACATGAAATCTTGCTTGAAAATGCAATTACCAGCCAATGGGATTGTTATTAAGATTAAAAATACTACACCTGGCCTTTAATCCCAGCACTTGGGAGGCTGAGGCAGGACGATCGTTGTGAGTTTGAGGCCAGTCTGGGCTACAAAGTGAGTTCAAGGTCAGCCTGAACAGCATAGTGAGACTGTGTCTCAAAAAATAGGGCCAGGGATTTAGCTCAGTGGCATAAGCACCTGCCAAGCAGGCATGAGGTTCTGAGTTCAATCCCTAGTACAAAAAAACCCAAAAACAAACAAACAAACATACAAAAACCTACACCTATTATCTCTGTATTATTTATTCAACTGCATTATTCATTCAATTTCATTTTTATTTTCCTCATATCTAAATAATGACTGCAAAACTTGCACCGTTTCAATAAGAATATCTGTCCCATTACTACTATATATTTGAGAATATCTGTTATTTGTTTTATAAAACATCTATTTAAAATAGATTTATCAGATGCTTTCAGGTAATTCAGTGAGAGTTTAGTCCTGAAATGGTGAGAAAGGGCTTTGTTGCTACCCAAAGTTATTTTGTTGTTATGTCTGAAGAAAGAAAAATGTTTGTGTCCAATGTAATGATAATAAAATTCTGCCATGATTATCATTGCAAAAATAAAATCTAGTCTGCAAAATAACTCTTACTTTTATCATTTGATTTTCAAAATGACCTATTCTAGAAATTGTTTTCAAATGTAAAGTACTCACTTAACAATTTTTGTCTATTACTTACTGGATGGAAAATGAAATGGGAATTTGTGATAGAATTGGTGGAGACAGAGCAGGGAAAAGGTTAATTTTTTATGTTTTATTAATAAGTAAAGTAATTCCTGACAAATAAGACTAGAGATTAATTAGATGGCACTATTTTGTTAGATATTTACATTATGTCATTTAATTATTAAGTTAAATAACTTATGTAAAGATGAAATAAGTTAAGAGTCTTGTTCAGTTAGTTAGCTACCAAATGGTGAAATCAGAATATAAGCTCCAGCCTGAATCTAACAATTTCTCATTACGTAGTATTTTCTCACTTTAGCTGTAATTGTTGAAGATATTTAATTAATTCAAAAACTGTAAATGCCCATTTTCCCTTTTTAGTAAACTATATTTATAGTTTGGGGTAATACAAAATAAAGATATCTGAATATTTTATTTTTTACAAATGTTTAATAATGAACATTTTCCTTCTTGAAACTAATTTCAGGGAAACTGCTAAAATTTTTTAACAAGCATGGTGACTGTGAGAAGGTTAAGTGATGATCAAAATATTCAAAGGTGATAGTGTATTTTATACACATTTAATAGAGTTATTTGAATCTCACAGTATTTGTTCTTAATTTAGAACTAGCAATAAGGAATGGTTTCATAAATTAGTTTGCCTTCTTACTCAGACCATATATTTTCTGAGATTTTGTTTCATATTTTAATTATACTTGTTTTTCAAGCCACTAGATTTGTACTACAGGAATCTGATGACTCCTTAGATATTGAGATACTTTATTCCAAATGAGTGTTCTGTTTCAGAGAATCCTAATCTTCACTGAGAAATGCAATCTGCCACGTGTGAAGATTTATAAAATTGAATTCAGTATTAGGAAGAAAGACAAGCTTTCAATGAAAGATTTCTTCTCTAACTCTTCACTGCTTTTATATATTTATAAAATTTTATGCTTAAGACTATGGAAAACATAAAATAGAGGAAGCATGAGATTTTCAGAATTCCTATTACAGTGTGAGCACATTAGAAGAGAGACAATATTTCGCCCTCTTCCAAAAACCTTGGGAAAGAAGTCTGGCATTTATCCAAGGTATTCCTTCCATAGGGTATTTCTGAAAAGAGTTTGGAATTTGTTCAATTCTCATGACTTAGTTTCCTTGGGATTACAGTCATTTATGATTTTATTTTGTTTATTTTTTTAGTTAGTATTTTTGAGACGGGGATTCACTTATGCGGTTCAGGTTGGCCTTGAACTCACATTGTAGCCCAAACTGGCCTCAAACTCACAGCAATCCTCCTCTGCCTCAGCCTCCCAAGTGCTGGGATTACAGGGATGCACCACCACACCTGGCATTCATTTATAATTTTAGTTGAAGAATTCCCTTTCAGATTTTAGCAAAACACTGTCATCCAGTGTCATTAAACGCTAATCACAATATGAATTTTCTAAAATGGAAGAATAAAAACATATAGGAGAGAATTAAAAATATTTATTATTGGTCCATATATTTTTATTAATGGTTTCACATATTAACTGGTGGGTCCAAGTAATTATCAGTGGCATTTTAGTTGAGACAGTCTTCAGACATTAAGGTATGGTGGTGCAGGAATGAGGTGGACTTTTACTGCTTTCTATTAACCCAGAGACAGCAGTAACTACTGGTTTCAAATACCATTATAAATGTTTTGCTTTTATTAACCAATTTCTTTAGTTTCTTTACTTGTTTAGCTTGTTATCTGAGTTTAGAAGCCAAAGAGCTATGTGACTTTAAAATATCCTAATAACATAAAATATCTCTACTATCTAGAATCTTAATTTCAGAGAATTTGAATGGGAAGGTTTCAGAGAGTGCCCTGAGTCCTGCTGAAAAGGAAAATCAGACAGAGTGACCGTCATCAGGATGCAGCAGAATAATTAGGCACAGAATTCAGTGAATGCTGCTTTGCAAAAAACTGCCGTCTATTCCAAAATTCAACAGTGTATGGCCAAAGGTCACAGTGTGTGTCTTGGTTACTTTTCGCTCGTTGCTGAGACGAAGTACCTGACACCCAAAATTAGGGAAGGAAAGGTTTATTCTTACAATTTCTCAGGAGTTTTAGTCCATACTTAAGTTGGCTCCAAGACAGCATGGGATGACAGGGTTACAGTTCATGGCGGCTGCAAGCTGCAAGCCGTGCTGGCCGCGGTGGTGAGAGAGACAGAGAGACGGAGAGAGAGAGAGAGAGAGAGAGAGAGAGAGAGAGAGAGAGAGAGAGAGAGAGAGAGGCAGAAGCGGAAGCGAACAAGAGGAAGACCCGCCTTCCATTACACTGTATGTCAGCTCCACCCCTGGGCGGGTACAGCAAACCAAACACAAGCAAGCGCCAGACTTAGCCCCATCAAAAGTATGTGAGGACTTGGGGGGACATAGCATACCCAATACAGTGTGGAAACGGAACTTGGGTTGCAATTTGTCTCAAGCAGGTGTATGCTTTCTGTAATCTACAAACCCCACCTCATAAAATCAATATAATCTCTACAGATCGATTTTTATCAACCTTAAAACTCACGGAAATTAAATCCCTAAACTTATTTTGGCATCACAGTCACAATCCCTTCTTTCAAAAACGGATGCCTTGCAACACGGCCAAAACTTGGTGAGACACAACAAAACTTTTACTTCTGCTTGAAAATTAAGTAAGACTAGTTAGAGATTCAGAAATTTCACTGCTATTGACTGAATATTCTCTGTTTCTCAAGGTTTTCCAGACACAGAATCAATATGGTGTGTGCGTGCCGCTGTGTGTGTGTGTGTGTGTGTGTGTGTGTGTGTGTGTGTCTTTGTCTGGTGTGCATCAGAGGAACATTACTATAGGAGTTGGTTTATGTGTCGCAGAGACCAAGACGTTCCCTGATCTACTGTCTGCATACTGGATAACTAGGAAGGACCATGATTCATTTCCGTTCAATTGAAAGATTTGAAGGTTATGGGGCTGAAAGCGAACGTCCTGTTCTAAATCCAAAGCTGATAATAAGGAGGGTTACTATCCAAAACCAGGAGGAGATATCAAGCAGAGAGAGAAAATGCTTTGCCCCACATTTTTGTTCTATGTGAACTCTTCAGGTGTGCAAGATGCCCACACTCATTGGAAAGACCAGCTGCTTTCCTGAGTTCAATCCAAATATGCATTTCTTCTAAATGCTCCTTTATGTAAAATATCTGAATATATATCTGACCCACTATCTAAGCAGGCTATAGCCCAGGCAAATTGACACACAGCAGTGACTGTCACATACAACGACCCTTAGAGCAGTATACGTCTCATAGCAGCAGGAGTGTGAATTTCAGGCATGGTCATATACCTATCACCTATGCTGTCTCCCCTCTGGGGCACAGATCCCTTTCCCAAGTCACAACAAAAAAAACTTTAGGCACATTTTAGAAAAAAGAAATGTTTTAAGATAAAGGCTCACAGAAAATTTAAATTGATGTAATCCTTAGCTGTCTAAAAATGTTAACCATGTAGAGTTAGTTGTGAAATACATTCAGGGAAACCTTGAATTAGCAATATAACACATTTCTTTGATGCTATTGTAGATTCAGAAATTTCATGGCAGAAAGCATTGATTTAATTTCGTGATTCAATTTTATAAATTGTCTTTTTGCTCCCAATTTTGTCCTAAGAGTTTGTGACATATACAAGTTTGCAATGAACTAAAAAGTCTTTGACACAGAAGTTTTTTAATGAACTTTTTATAAATTGGAAGATTGAGAAAAAATGCTTTAGAATTATAAATTGATCAATTATAGATTTTGTATTCTCAAACTATATAATCCATAAGTAGAGATTTTTTTCTACACTGATTTATGTACATAGAAAAACAGACTATCCAATGGGATCATCAGTGCATGATGTTGTAGAAGTAATACGATGTAGACTTTACATCCTACTGTGGAAAAGATAAAAGACTAGTACAGAGAGTTTTAATTCAGACCAACTTTCAGCTGTATTTTCTGCCATATTATGCAGCATATTCTCACTCGTTGGCGAAGTTCTAGGTCTTTGAACTGAAACCAAGTTAGGGTTATGGTAATTATTGAGTCATGGGTTTTCAGTGTTGCGTTCAAGTCAAAAGGGTGTTGATGTTGGCTTAGTTTTTACCGTGCCTGGCTCTAGAGACAAGCAGAACAAAGTTGAGAGCAGACAGTATGTTTTTAATTCCCTAAGTCTATTTTTGTACTTAAATACACTGCAGTTTGATGTACATTTTCATGAAAAGAGACTTTTACAGCAATATCACTACATGTGGTGATAACAGCGGAGCTGGGCTAAGCGTGTCTAAAACATCGTCTCTTAAGGAAAAGTAAGCCTCACATTTCAAAATAAAGAAAAGAAACCTTGCTCATGACCTTTATAAACTTATAGTCTACATGCCTCCTGTGTAACTTGGCATTTCCTGCCGTGCTTTTTGAGGAGTAATGAGATAACTTTCATGGAAGTTATCATACTTAGTTTAATTAAGAGAAAATATATCTGGGATTCCAAGTTTAATAACTCTGGTTCCAGCGAAGCAGAGTACGATGATGGAACAGCTGCTTTGCAGTCAAAGCAGATGGTGCCTTTATTTTCCTGTTCAGACTTCCCTTGTCTAAATGGCGCATCCACTGAGAACCGGAGAGCTGTAAAGCACTTCTGTCATGAAACATGTTCGCGGGCGGATGACCCAGGAAATGGTCTATGCTCTGCAGGCGTGTTCCTCTGACGTCTGATTTGTAACCAAATTGTGGAAATATTTTTTTCTCGAAAATGCAAGAAAATATTTTGAACAGCTTACTATTTGATTTAACAGTTTTTCTAACAGGTAAAAAAAAAAAAGCTGGTTTTAGTAGGAAGGGACATAACCTTGGGAGAGAATGTGAAGAAAATAAAGTAACTATGGTGGAAAGCAATAAAACCAACTTCCCATTTTTGTTGTTTTCAAAGTAAGGCATACTTTCATTCAATGCCTATACCTTTAAAAAACTGATTACATAGCCTAATTCTTTGCATCAGAAGAAAGGGATTTGGGTAAATATAGTCACATAATTTTATGAAAATAGTTCTAAAATCCCTGTTTTCAAATTGTTGAGTTGTTGCTTTTGTTTTATGTATTTTCCTGAAAGAAGCAAAATCTGTTTCATTCATCTAATTAGACAGTAAAAGACGTGAAGACAGGGGTCTTAGTCTATCTGTAAACAAGTGTCAGTGTGTAAGTGGAGGGAGGGGCTGGAGGAAGGCCTGTCTTAGTGAATCCGAAAGTCTTTAAGGGACAAAGTCTGAGTCTTATTTAGGTTTTCAGTGTCCTGCAGAGCTCATTGTCAAAAGCCCAGGAAGAGTGCAGAATAAGTATGTGCTTTGAAAAATCGCCAGGTTTCTTGCATTTGGGGTGATCTTTAAGTCTTATTGCCAATCCTAAAATGGTCCACACTTGCTTTTCTATAATCGACTAGGAAAAGGTCTGAGATTAAATGTACAATCATCCTTTTGACAGTAAAATGCTGGTTGGGCTCTTAATTGGATTTTTGGTCTTGATGTCACTCAGAATGACTGACAAGATTTACAAGTTAATGGAAGATAAGATGTAGCATAAGACAAGGTTTACAATTTAAGGATTTTTATACTGATCACTTGGAGCAATAAATAAAGATAATTTAATGCGTTTATTCATCCTGCTCTCAATTTCTCTATGCATAACAGACTTTTCTTCTACACACAATTATGGTCTATTTTGTTCCCTTTACTCATGCAATTGTAATATAATGGTCTTCTCTTAAATTACACTCTACCAATTCATGTTTGATATTTCAACAATTATCTCATGGTCTCTGGGGAATTGTTGCTGACAAGTAAACCAAAAATAAACCTTCCTTGACCTACTCTTATCAGCTATGAAGGAATCCTTTTGGAATGTACTTTTGTTGTATGTTGCCTTATAAATGCTTTTGAGGGGCCAAGGATAAAACTCAGTGGCACAGTGCCTGCCTGGCAAGTGCGAGGTCATGAGTTCAATCCCTGGTATCTAAATAAATAAAATAAAATAAATACTTTTGAGGTCGAGAAGTCAAAACGTTCTCCATATACCATGTTCTTGTAATAAATGCTTACTGTTGTACATCCTGTGCAGATGCAGGCTTAAATAAGTAGTTTCTTTTAATTTAAATCTAAGTTTCATTTTGAAAAGAGATAACTTCATGCTACTCTAGACAATGTGGAAAGTGTAGAAAAGTACGGAGAAAAATAGACTGAAATATGCTTTAATGTTTTACATAAACTTTTCATACATCAGATGTCCTGCATAGTGAATCGTTATAATATTATGCAAATGAATTAATTCATGCTAATACACATAAAATATGGAACTTAAAGACACTGAATTTGAAGTATCTTCATTCACAAATCTGGTACACTGCAGACATTGGTGATGGTTCTCACCATGTCAAATGCGTGCTTATACTGACTGCTAAGCAGTAAATCAGGATCCTGATGGTTTGTACACACAAGTAAAAAGAACCATATTTAAATGTAGTATTACTTAAACTGAGGTACTAATCTCTTCAAAAAAATATAGAGTCAGTGGACTTGGCTTTTATTATAAGCCTGCATCCTTACTTTGAAATGGCTTACTAACTCTTACAAGGTATGTGTCTTTAGACACATCTTAAGTTGTAGAGACAGTGGAGCATAAAGCATTAGATAGAAATGAAAATATCTGAATCATATAGATAGATAGATAGATAAATGAAAATAACCTGTGCTTAATATAATCCCTTTTGAGTCAAGCCTTTGTAAGTGTTGAGGTTTTCTGAGGGAGCAGAATATATTTACACCAGGTCATAAAGTAGACTTACAGCATCAGAAGTGGCAGAGCCCACCATAGCGGTCTGCATGGTGCAGAGACACTGGAACCAGTGGGCACTCAGTCCAAGAAGATGGAAGGTACAGAACAAGAGGAATCAACGATGCTGTGAGAGTCCGAGGCCAAAGACCTGGAAGTTCACTGAAGAGGCCCTGATACGAGTCTGTGTAGAAAGGCTGGAGAACCTGGAGGCCAGTATCCAAAGGCAAGAGCAACACAAGGAGCACATGCTCAGGCGGACGGAAGCTCTTCCCGTGGGCACTCGGCTTTCTACTCTCCCTTTCTATGCCATCCATGTTGCAAGCCTATTGTTTCATGCCACCCACAACCAGAGTGGGTGCTCCCTCTCAATTTGCTGCCCTACGTGTCAGTCATCTACAGACCTATCTAAAACCAGGCTTCACTAATCTGCTAGGTGCTTCTTAACCTGTTCAGACTGATGTAACATGATTAATGATCACAATCTCCTAAAAATTCCTGAGATCATGTGATACAGAAGAGCAGTGGAAGAATGAATTGATATTTTTATTCATTTATCTCATAAATGAGTCAGAATTTAATTTACCTTAAAGATGTTCGATAGATGCTAATATGGAATAAGAATCTGGTTCTCACATTGTCTTAGTTTCTGGAAGATTTTCAAAAGTCGAGCTGGCCAGTTCCATTATATTTTCCAAATGATAAAGATATTCAGGCCTACATTTTATTATAAAAAGTGATGTAATACATTTTTTAAATAAAATAGTTTTCAATGAATGCACATTACAATTCAAGCAACATCTCCCATTCTCTGGCATTGGATGTCTAAGGTGATATAATGCGACAAATGCAAAAATACACACACCATCTATAAAAATGGTGTGGCCTTGTGAGGATTTAAGCTGTAGTGAAATATGCTGGTTACAAGGACTTTGCTTTATAAACAAGAGCACTTTATAAGAGTCCATTCTGTTGAATTCTCAGCTGTCTAACTGGAAACATTTTTTTGCTAATTCTGGGCTCAGATCTCTTAGATTCAAAATAAGGATACTCAATCATTCCTTAAAACCTTCCATAAACAACTGATGAACAGCATAATTTATTTTTTACACCATGCACTCTTTCAGATTCCTTGGCTATGTATCTGTAGTGGTAGCACCAAATAGTATGATTACATAAAGGTGAAATCATTTATTGAATTATGAGATACTGAATAATGACTTTAGAACAAGCTGAAATAAATATGAACCAAACCAAGTATTAACCCATTAAGTGTATTCAAAAGTTTTTGACCTTGGATATCTTGCCACTTAAACACTTGCAATATCAATTTATAGCACTAGAAAGTCTATAATTTATTCTTTTCAGTTTCATGATCTTAAAACTGTTTATTTGGAACATTCATTTTTTAATTGTTC
This sequence comes from Dasyprocta punctata, assembly GCA_004363535.1. Taxonomy (NCBI): domain Eukaryota; kingdom Metazoa; phylum Chordata; class Mammalia; order Rodentia; family Dasyproctidae; genus Dasyprocta; species Dasyprocta punctata. Next base: position 61,517 of record RJWM01008613.1, on the reverse strand, counting down.
ATATTTCATAAGGAATATTGAATACATTGATGGTTGTAGAACAGGTACAGTGAAAATGTTCTTGAAAAGAGAGGATTCCTGTTTCCTTTTCGCTTTTCTAAAGTTACCTCTGCCAAATTCCAAGAATTACACCTGGAGCATTCACTAACTGAAACTTTTATTTTAGAAAAACTGCCAAAAGACACACCAATTCCAATTCCATCTGATTTGATAAGCTATTTTGATGATGTCCTTATTAGAATTATGTAATGAAAGATTGAGAAGGAATCATAAGAGTGAGCTTCCTTAGTCCTCAGTCATACTCTCATTCACTCATTTGGTAATTCAGCAACTATATTCTTTTTTTTTTTTTTTTGCGGCACCGGGGATTGAACTTACAACCTTGTGCCTGCCTAACAGTCACATAAACCGCTGAGCCAAACTCCCAGCCCTGGTTTTTTGAGGCAGGGTCGCACTATGTAGCTCAGGCCGGCCTCATGCTCGCGTTGTAGCCCAAGCCTGCCTCGAACTCACAACGCTCCTCCTACCTCAGCCTCCTGAGTGCTGGGATTAAAGGTGTGTGCCGCCATGCCCAGCAACTATATTCATTTTGATTTGACTTTTGTTTATTTTTATATTTGACTTTTGTTTATGATTTAATGTGTCTCAGATACCTATCCACACAGATATCTATCTACATACATGTACAAGTAGTGATTCAAGAGGGGTCAGGGATAACTGAAGAATAAAAAAGCAAACAACAAATACTAAGTTTAAAAAGTCTGAAATTAAATTAATGAGCAAATGAAGGCAACTGAAATGCATAGAAACGGAAATATGGATGAAAAGTGCTATATTAAACTAGGAAACTTGATAAAGTTGGTTATAAGAATTTGGTTTGCAACTTATCAGGACAAACACAAATTCATACGCATTCAAAAGTTATACAATTTTCAATCACTAAATAATTTAAGAGCATTCATTCAGGAAAGCACATTATTTTCTGTCACTGAGGCTGAGAGAATGTGCCTACGTGCCTTGTCATAGATACCGTATGCATTATGTGGATGAAACCAGATTTTCTTTATCATCATTAAAATGAATACAACTTCACATCCCTATAATTTTATGATTCTTAAGATTAACAGGTCTTATTTGAAGCAAGATTCATCAATAACACTAATAACTAAGTAAAGACTGCTTGTACTTGGAAATAAAATAGTCCATATGAGGAAAATCTAATAAACAGGATCTAACATCTAACAAAAATTCAAAATTTTTGGTGTGCAAAAGCTCCTCTAGAAACAACTCAAGCCTAGGTAGCAACTATCTGTTAATCACAAGTACAGTAAAGAACTAACATCTTGACCATCTAAAGAACTCTCAAAGCTCAACCGTCATATAGAGAGGAAAATTTTGTGGTGATTGTCATCTGCATATCATGGATCGTGATGATGCAGTCACAGTGAGTACTGCCCTCCAAACATGCCAGGTTGCACACACTTAATAAATACAATTTTCATGTGTCCACATACATCAACAAAGTGTTTTGGAACAAGGAAACCCTCAAGATCAGTGAAACAGTGCAATGGGAGAAAAAATAAAAGATCAGTTCTCATAATCCTCCAGTGATGATACAGTCATCCATGCAAATAACCATAGAAAAATGTTCAATATCATTTATGTCAAGTAAATGTAAGTCAAATTCACAGTGTGATACCACTGTGCACCTTTCACAAGGAGTAAAATAAGACAGTGACTACATCAAATATTTCCAAGGATACAGAGAAACTGAATCACTTGCATATTGCTAGTTGAAATGTGAAATGTTGTAGGTATTCCTTAAAGCTATCAATTATTGAAAAAAAAAGTATATGAAAACTATCAACTATCATATAATCCAACAACTGCACAATTGCATTCATGGGCATATGACAGAGAAATGAACATTAAAATCTACACATGAACCAGTGCATGTTTATTGGTAGAAATTCTATTTTTTTGAGAAATTCTATTCTTAATAACTGCAATTGAAATTGCCCTGCATACTTAGTTGAGTAAATACAGTGTATTGGGCTACTTTATGGAATATAGCAATACGAAGGAACATAGTATAGATTCGTGCTGTGAGTGCATCAATCTTCAGGGAATGATTCTGACTGAAAAATGCAAATTCAAAAGTTTACATGGTATTCGATATGAATTTATATCATTCTTGGGAAGTTTAGGGAAATGGGGAACATGATAAGGAACACAGATGTAGCCACAGTTGGGATCAGATTAAAATACATTCCTATGATACAAAGGAACTGAGAAGTAAGTTGGTGTTAGTGAAATCAGGGGAGATAAGTTGGTAATTGCAGTTGCAAATGTGCTGCTCTTTTTCTATCTTCACACAATTGTAAGATTTTGAACTCTGATAGTCTTCCCACCCATCTCCCTCTCTCTCAAGCCACAAATACATATGTAAGAGAGGCCGCTAGGAAAGCCTACATAGAGTATGTTTTTGTGACATACATTCGTTGAATTCTGTAAAGGAAAAAGAAAAACTTTAGAGTCTGAAGGAGGTGGATGTCATTCAGAAAAAGAAGGGAGGTGTTTTCTAACTATAAAAAAAATCAGTTTTATTTATTCATTAGTTTTGTTTTTGTGATGTGCCCATGTGTATTTTTTCTACATCAATCCATCATTTTAACCAAGGGTTTGAACCCACATAACATGCATGTTTGCAAATTCTAAGGATTTATTTTGATGTTTTTTGCTCTTAAAATGTATTGATTTCCCTCTTCCTTCCTTATTTTCTTTCTTCCTTCATTTTTAGTCACAGGGGATGGCTAATGTTTTAAGGTGTATGTCAGCCATTGTAATTGACTTGATCTGCTTCTCTTTGTGTTTACTAATGCAATTATTTTTCTATGACTGCTTCACTTGCTGCTGGGCTCCAGAGCTAATAAATCAATTAACACCAATCACTCATCTATACAACTGCGATGCTCAGAGGGAAAATGGCACACAAGTGAATATTACCTCTGATATTCACAGAGCATTCTTAACTAAACCCAATTCATTTAAGTTTTATTCAGATATGACCCATTGATTCAAAAGCTCTGATGTTTTACACTGTTAATTCAAAATTAGAATATGGCATGAAACTTTATTCCTCTCCCTTGCCTTTTTAAAAATGAAAAGTAATGTTAAAGACAACTCAAGTGATATTAAGCTTATTTTAGTCTCAATGCTAGATGGTCAAAAAATTATCTTTTTTATTTTCATTTGACTTTTCATGGCTTTGTTAAATGAGCTTATGTGTAAACAGCATGCAGACATATTGCTTTAATAACTGCTGGTCTGTGGCAGTTACTAGAGTGTATTAACAACTTGAGACTGAAGTCACAGGACTCCAGGGAAAGGGGTTGATCTATTGAAAGTTTCCCCTGCTTCATGGTTTCCATTCACAATGTTCAGGCCAGGCTTGAAGTCGTGTCTCTGTGTGTGCTGACTCTGGATTCTGCACTATTCTTAGTATCTTAGATAGGAACTCTTCTAACTTCTTTGTATGGAGTCAACCCTGAGATTTTTGCCATAGCTACACTTCATGGACAACGGGATTGTGATACTTTTCATGACTTTTATTGGAGTCAGTAGTGACACGGTGATGAACCTAATCATGATTCTTGTCACATTTGGGATTCTGGGAGCTAAATTCCCTTTGTTTGACAGAAACATTGAATTGAAATACTACAACTGCCATTTAAAGAGAATCTGATAATATGTTCTAAACATATCACTCTTCTCCTTTTCCCTATAGCTTTTATCTTCTTACAATGTGGCGCACAGATTTTGGGACACATTGATGGTAAGGGACAGACAATGGTAAAGACTTTAAGAAATGTCTCCATAAAAATAGGCATTACAAAGCATTCTAAATGGATTTTAAAATCACTGATTTTGATTATTTATGTATTAGTTCAAATTGTATTTTCCTGAAAGAGTTAAAAATATAATATTAGAGTGATACATGCATACCCATGTCTACAGCAGCAAAACTTATAGTAGCTAGATATTTAAAGAAGTCAATATGTCCATCAACAGATGAACAGATAAGGAAAATGTGATATTTACATACAATGGAGACCGACACTGCGATAAACAAAGGTAAATTTGAATCATCTGTAGAAACATGGATGCACCTTAACAATTTAAAGTGAAATAAATCAGGCACACCATAATAAATATGACATGGTTTCTCTTATATGAGATACTGAAATTAAAATAAAAAACAAAATAAAGCTTAAATAATAAGACTTAGGGAGATAGAGCTTTTTCAGGTAAGAAGGGGACTAAAAGATGGAGAGAGAGAGAGAGACAAGGGAAGGAAAGAAAAGGGCATGAAAGCAGAATTAAGATGTGTTATGTACATGTACCAATGGCACACCAAGAATAAAAACATTACATACTATAAGCATGGACTAATAAAAGTACTAACTAACCCAATAAATAAGATACTACAGTTTCTCCAATATTCAAGCATAAAGGTATAATAACTTTGCCTCTGACAACCAGTGTTATTCTTTGAATGTATTTTTAATATTTCAAGCTATTAGGTGAATACCACAATCAGTGTCTTTTCACTATTGCTGAATGAGAACATGTGTGTCAATGTGTGTGTCCGTACACCCTCATGTCTCTTCCGTCGCCTGCCTGTTTGCCTGCTTGTCTGTCTGTCCTTTCGCTTCCCCTCACGTACCATTTGTTACTCGGTGCCATCTTTTGGAAATTTCTGTCTGTTCTTTCAATGCCTCTATTCTTCAGTTCTATCATCTCTCCCACACACAAGCACTCACAAGCTCCCTTAATCCAGCCTTGAGAAAACCCAAGCTTATACTGAGCACATTCTTCTTTTCTTATAAATTGGGTCACTCATCAAACTGCTTTTGGGTCATTGCCTCATTTTCTTTGCAAATGCTTCACTCTTATAAAGCTTTAAAATTTTCCCAGAGAAAAGTCTTAAAAAATCTTTTAAAACCGAATCTCAAAGTACAAACACAGTTGAATAGAGGGTAATTTATAATTGGTAGTGCTGCAGGATTCGAGTTTGTGACTATAGAGAGCAGTATCCTAAGAAGCAGGAAACTGCAAATTCACAAGGCTGGACTTCCACTCTTGATACCTATCTTTGCAGCGGTCTTTCTAAGTGACTATTCTTGCTAAATATGGCCCAATCTTCACTTTCTTTTAAGGTGCAGGCATTTTGCTTTTGTTTACATAGTATAAAAGTTCCTTTTTATGAAGTCTGAAGACCAACCAAAAATGCAAAAGAAAGTAAATTATTCCTTATCGTCAAAATCAGGTTTCACAACATGTTTTAAAGGACACTAGTTCAGTTGACATTAAAGTACATTAAATGAATAAAGGAAGTCTTTCCAGGGGAGCCCTGTGTTTCAGACAGCTAAGCAAGCTTATTTATTCCAGCAGTTTTCACACAGTTTTATATTTTGATGCGCAAAATACCTATTGGGAAGGTAGAAACATGCAGAAATTACCAAATTAATTTTGCCGTGGAAGGACATCATGTGGAAGAAAGATTCCTTGGATAATATTTTAGAAAATACTGTCATAAATGCTGATTGCATGAGTACTTCTTGATTGTTCTTGTGATCCTGGGGACTGAACCCAGGGCTTCACTTATGCCAAACAGTCCTCCACCACTGAGTCACATTCCCAACACATGCATATTTTTAAGGAACCTGAAAATAATCGATACTTCCTTTGCCATAGTCTAAGTTTCATATTCAATCCATTAGTCAATAGCTTTAACCAAGCTTTAAAAAACTACCCCATTGTGTGACATTCTCCTGATTCCTACAACTACCAATTAGTTCCAAAACACTAATTAATAAACTTAAAAATTCTCTTTTGATCAGCATTTTGAGCACTATCAACAGTTAAAGCAAAATGAATGAAAATAGAAAAATTGCACTGGGCAAGATTCTCCAAGGATACAAAACCAATAGATGTGTGGGTCAGGATTTGTAAACTCAGCTGGAAATGGTGTTCAGAAGTCCACCAAGTAGTGCCACAGAAGACACAGGATGCGGGGACTGTGACTCAGTACAAATTCAATGGCTTTGAACATGGGACACAGAGACAGAGGAGTTCAAACCCCTGGAGAGTGGGCAGGACTAGGGGCTGGGCTCAGAGGCTGTGGAGCCTTGAGTTCTGATATCCAGGAGGAAGAAGAGTGTAACCCACATCCAGAAGAGAAAATCACAGTTTTCTCTCGGGGACCCCATAATGTGCATGGAGCCTGCTATACCAGATGTGGCTCCTGTGCTTTTAGTCAATCACCCAATGAACCATTATTCTTGGGAAATAATCTCAATGGCACACCCAGAAATAACTTCTATCAGTTGGCTAGGTAATCCTTAACCCAGGTCAGTTAATGCTTAAAATTATCATCACCAGAAGACTCCCAATAGTCACCAGTCTCTTGGTACTAGGCTTCTATATTTACAAATTCCCAGCTGTACAGCTCTTTCTTCTCCACCAGACTATTTTATAACAATTACCTGACATACTACGATTTGATCAGTTAGCACTTCAGAATTTAAAATATTGCTGTTACTAGCTTAATAAAGTTATTAGGAATCCCTTGATATGGGTTAATATATGATCTATGTTTAAGTATCTTGATTACATTTGAGGTGTGCATACAGAGCTGTGTGAGAGTTCAAAGAATTATTGCTCCTAAATGGATTTCTAGAAATATGATTTCAATTCATGATCAAATTATTGTCAATATCATTCACATATGACATTTATAGTGACAACTAAATAATTTCAGACATATGTGGTCCTACTTCAAGTAATGTAATGATTTTATCAGTGAATTTTCAGATACTTGGCCTAATTCACCCATTTTAATTTTCCATTATCATTTAAACTAATGATTTTAGTAGCTACTGATTCTTACTTTGATCCACTCAATGCTTAGAAATACAAAATGGTGAATTTTTATTTCCACTATTCTTCAATAAAATATGTGGAAGTCTATTTAGAAAATACCTTTTCTCTCATCAAGTGTTTATTTACTTTAAAATATCTTATAGACTAGGAAGAATAAATTCTTGAGTTTTCTCATCATCAATTTATAGTATTGATATCTTACTTTCCAAAAAGATCAATTATGGTAAGAATTTAGCATTATAAAAAGCCATGGAGTTTAAAATATTTGGCATATTTTATGAAGTGAAGCAGTTGTTAATATTTCTTCTCTAAGTGGTATACTATCATTGGCCAGTTGTAGTCAATTTTAGTTTTTATACTATCTTCCTTTTTACTAAACTATATAATCTATAAAAATATCCTAGCTTTGTGACACAATAGAAAAATTATATATAACTTATGTACATATATACAGATGTATATAATTTATGTGTCTGTATGTATCATGTATCTTTGAAAATAACTCTTATTCCTTCAATTCTTTTTATTGCTTTGAAATTGATATTTTCATATTCATTTGTTTATTTATCAAGACATTTTTCTAATTGTCTTACCCTTAGTTTACCTAAAGTGAAACCCACCAGGGTCGTAAATCATTTTATACGCCTTTCAAATTGATTACTTCAATTGTTTCAAAAGAATAAGGCTGAAATTTAAAGCAGTTCAGTCTCCTATAAAGTATACAAATGTAAAATTTATTTTTGTTGATTTCCACTTAGCTAATCTTTTCTTTATTCTCCCAGGGCCTCTCGCAGGCAGCACTTTTTATAGTTTTAAAATAGTAATCATTTACTGATGTGTGCGTTTCAGAGCTACCACTTATCAACTATATTGGCAATTCATTTTAAATTATTTGTCTCATCCTTGATTTGCACAAATGTAAAAGTCAGCATAATGATAAGCACTTTGCTGAAAATAGCATTGTATTACTTTATAGATAAATAGCACATAGTCATCCAGTCCATTTGAATTTCTCTCCCTACCTTCCCAATGTTGGTCCTGCCTCTTTATGCAGCTCTGTTTTAAGAAACACAAGGGCAGTAATCAGATTTTAAGCTATTTGAAAAACAGTGTATATTTAAATAAAATACTGTGAATAAATCTTTTCTAAATCTAAAAAAATCAGCTCTGTGGGGATAAAAAAAGCAATTTTTCTTATCATGTTTTATTTATTGGTTGAACAGTAGTATCAAAATTTTTATAATGTTGATTCCAGAGTACTGTTGACATTTCGAGGTATAACATCAAATTAACTTTTAGGAAAACAACATTTCTTTATATCTCACTTCTTTCAACACTCCAGGAGTGAAATATAAATATAAATAATATATATCTAAACTATATATATGTCATATATATAAAACCCATGTAGATTTGCCATATTATTGAAAGAAAGCAGTAAGCTCTCTCAAGGATCAGAATGAAGTCTTTTTAACTTCGTCATGAATGATATATTTTTATTTATATTATTCTTGTGTGAATAATATATACACATGTGCGTAAACAACAAAAGACATGTGAACATGTTCTCAAAGTGGTTCTCAGACAGAAGTGTTCTACAAATCTGGCTTCCGATCACAAACCGCACCGCTGTCATCTTGCCCTGAATGGTGGAAAGAATTAAGTTTGGGAACCGAGGCGTCACTGTCTATTGAGATGAACAGTGTGTTCTGACCTAGGTTAACGATGGCTCCCAAGGTCCCACAGGACCACAGACGGGACTTTAGGGAGGTGAGTGGATCACAGGGAGGTGCAGCTGCTTGCTGTTAGGAAGTGGGCTCTGGGATCAAGAAGCAGGTCCTGGGGGCAGAGACCCGGAAGAATGCACCTCTCCCCCGGCTTTTCCATCTCTCTGTGTCCAGCCACAGTGACTTGTACTGCTTCCCTTCTCTGCACCCCTCCACCATGCTGTTTTTGTGGTGGAGCCCATGGACTTTGAGCTGTAACCATTCACCAGAATAAAGCAGTTGTTCTTTACTTTGTGGGTTTTGAATATTGTACCTCAGCCATGACAAAGAGATGAAGACAACATGTATTCTCATCACATGAACTATTTGGCATTTCCCAAGTTAGGAGGGTATGTGTGGTTCAAAGGAAGTACCTAGAAAAATGTAATGGAATGTTACCAGACGCCTGCAAGTTTTAATACCACTTAAAACTTACATAGTTAGGAAAGATAAAACACTGTGCATTTTCCAATTTTTAAATAAAATATAAAATAATAACAAGGCATACAATCAGACAGACAACTTCGCTCTTTCCAGTAATGTCTCATGGGCTTGGCCAGAATTCCCCAAACAGTGGGGTAAGATATTATTGCATGTTTCTGTGCTACCCTGACACAAATTCATGTGTGGAAACCCCCTGCTGCCCTGTAGGACCAGATGTGGAGGGGAGACCTCAGGGAGGGGATTGGAGTTAAAGGAGCTCATGAGAGTGAGTCTTCTGGTTGGGATTACTAAGGAGACACAGACAGCTTGATCTCTCCCTTTTGGTCCCTAGGTGTGGATGATGAAAAATAGGGCACCCTGCAAACCAGAAAGGGGACACTTTCATGGGACCTAGTCAGTCCACAGCTGGAACTTAGCAAATTTCAGATGTATAATAAAATGCATTTCTGTCCTTTAAGCCTCACAATCTATATATAGTGTTTTGTTACGGCAACCTGAGGAGCCTTAGTAGCACAGGCTAAAGCTCTTCACTGTCGAGTAATACATTCTGTATGTACTCCAAAAAAACCTTTAAGCAGTGAAATATCTGCATTTACCTACAAATTTTTCAGTTCATGAGATTAGCTCTCAGGTCACTGTTGGCCGGTAGGAGCAGGAATGCGAAATAAGGCACAGTTGAGTCACGTTTGCCTCTGTCAGTGAACCTGTGCCTGTCGGCCTCTACTTGGTTGAAAACCTAATGTAGATCTACCAGTAAAATATTCTTCCGGTTGAAATCAAGAGGTGAATACTTCAGCTAGCATTTATATATATATATTTTTTTCAGCCTGATTTTATGTTGAACAAACTGATTTATTTTGTTTAATTAATTCACAGCTTGAGATTCCTATGTGGCTATATATCTGTCCACAAATAATGGCTGTCCTACTTTTACTCACAAAATCTTTTTATTTTGAAAAGCAAAATAGAAAAAAGGATAGATATGATACAGAATTTCAAAAAAATAGTAAGAAATTAACACTAGTTTAATATGTTACATACTGCTATCTTAGAAGTAGTTGTTCGGGTTACAAACAGGAAGATTTTGCTTTTGATGGAAATGAGTGGAGACAATAACCTTAGGAGAGAAACGTGTCTGTATTCGTTTCGTTCCTTTATCTTGTAATCTGAACTATGTCAAGTGACATTTGACGATGAAATGATAATGATAATAATAAAGATAAAAATCTGTGTTTTAAGGCAGGCAGAGCATGAACATAAACATAGACCAAAGTTCTAAAATTATCACTGAGTAACTTCACCATATGTAACTCTCATTCTACTTGTATAAGAACAGAAATGACTATTTGTTTAAGAGTTTGTTGTTTGTAATCAAACACAATTCTGAGAAACACAATAGATTTATATTTCAGGGAATTAACTGTGTACCAAAACGATAAATTCACTTGAATTTTTTGACATAAAGGTATGAAATTCTTATGCCAAATACATATAACCTTCTCTACAATGGACATTAGAAAAGGAGAGAATCCCCGTGGAAGCCACAGACAACATGAATGGCAACTACAAGTGATTAAGAGGAAAATGATGAAGAAAATTAAACATGACACACAGCATGGAACCAAAGTCCAATTTTCCCCAGCGTCCACCTCCCAAATACACTGCATATTCTTCCTGGGAGGCAGGCAGCCTCAAAGATGAATTTTAGTTTCTTGGGGAAGCTGAGCCTATAGAAGAGACAGATGTATGAGATTCGCCCTTGGTCAGCCATATTCATGAGACTATGCCTAGAACCAATGCTTCTGATGAATCATAGGCACAAGAAAGGAGAGAAGCGTGTCCACGAGGAGTGAAGTTTGGCTTCAGTATAGTATCTACTGCACCAACAGTTATATTTGCCCTGAACACCACATAAAATAGAGCATATTCCTGTATGACACAATTTTGGTGAAATTCATTATGAGCAGCACATAGAAGACAGGAAATGGGAACGAATGATCATTATCACAGTTGAGGAGACAAAATACAAAGATGAATACTTGGACAAAGCCCTTATTTAGGTGTTGCTCAGAATGATTCAAAGTCTTTGGAAGTATGCTAGTTTCCTTTTAAAGCAATTGATGATAAGTGCTTTCATTTATAAAAACAGATGGTCTTGCATTCTTTTGAATAGCTGTCATTTTTGACAATTTATCACTCACAGGTTCATGTTGAAGATGAAGGCGCTTATCGTCTGGTGAACAAACTGGTGGTAAATCTTTAGCTATCAGTTTCTAAGTATTCTGAATTTCCTTTCCTTTGAAATAGAGGACAATATTATCAACACAAATACACATGCACACACTGAAACAAAACCAAAAAAAGGGAATGAGATTCAAAGTGAAATAATGACATAAAAAAAACAGTCAATTAAAATGATTGATAAAGCAAATCGTTGTCTCCTTTTTGTTTATGATATCCTGCAGTGACAGGGCAGCATTGTATACTCCACCAGCCGATAACCAATCAAATCGCTGTTGGAAAAATCACATCTGAAAAAGTACTGAAGGGAAAGTTGACTTGCATATTCATTTTCAGATGACCATATAACTGACTGCAAGGTGTTCACAATAGAGAGTTTTAATTTATGTGTAAGAAAAATTGATGGCTTAGGAAGAACCAAAAATATGTTTGAATTTTTTTTAAAACATAAGGAATATATCTATAAACAGTACATCTGGAGTTACTCTGGTCATCTTGATAACCACGTGAGATTGATGTGGGAAAACCTCTACATGTCATAATTCCCTTGCAAAAGTACTTCGCCATTCCTCAAAAGTTCAATGCGCCTCTGTTTTATTCTCAATCTGCCTAGGTGATCACATCGATGCAATCATGACTTTGTTTAAAGATGCACCAGACTGTGCACTATCCCAAAACTACATGGTGGTTCCCAAAGAAAACAGGGTTTTTCAGCACTGCTTTTGGAAAACTGCATTTGAAAAATGGTCACGCTGGTAACTGAGACAGATTGTACGGAGGAAGGGCGATCTTCCAGTGCACCCACCTTCAGGTGCTGTAGGAAAATATGACTTTGAAGGAGACAAATTATAGAACTATATGTACCCACAGCTTCAAAGCCACCAAGAATCCATCATGTTGTTGACGGTAGTTTTGTGGTCATCAGTGGAAAGATTCAATAAAATCGAAAGAAGTGACATTCCCCTTCTATGTAATGGAGGGGAAACAAAAGAATCCTCATGTTACAGGCCAGAAAAATCATAAATGTACTTCCTCAGTGGCAAAAACCTACCCTTTTCTGACTGATTTCTAAAAGTACTCACTGAGTGACTACTCTTTAAAATATTCCTACATTATGTAGAATCTTTAAATGGGATCAGATTTGAGAACATCTATGAATCTTCTTCACCAGTGTATAGGGTAACATGTCAATCTTATTACAATGACTCAGATGTTCTAGCTTTCCTGACACTAATTGCTATAAATGACAATGTGCTAGAAATATTTTAAAATAGAACCTGCCTACATTTATGTATTAAAAACATAGAGCTAAAGCATAACTTGAAGAATAATTCTCAACTTTCTTTTTACCCTTACTTTTAAAATTGTATCATGGCTTGCATAAGGAATAAATTATGCACATTGTTTTAAGTAAGAGAAGGACTGATAGTATCAGTCAGAGAGGTTATTAGGACTTCTCAAGAGGATGGTGCAGTCTATGCTTGAAAGCATATTTGGTTGTCCAATAGTCTACTGTTTTTAAACTAGATTTGAATAATTGGAATATATGCCAAGTGAGCAGCCAGACTGGTTGCTTTTAGAGGGTGGGAATATATCTGTGTTGAAAACATAAATGTTATAAAATTGCAATTTTTTAAAATAATGGAATAAAACAGGACTGCCTGTCGATATTCTCCCTATCTCCCTCTCTCTGTCTCTGTCTCTCTCTGTCTGTCTCTGTGTCTCTGTCTCTGGGCGTACTTCTGTTTTGTAGAACAAGACATCTGAACTTTATTTCTTTATTTTCCATGAGATATTAAAGATAAGGGGTTAGATATATATAGGTGTAATCTTTTCTGTAGCTACTGAGGCACAGAATAAATCTTAAGGGTTTTTGTGCTGTAGAACTAAATAGAAACAAGTTTGTGCACATTTAAATGAAATGATACACACATTGAGACTGGCTCTGAGTTTATCTCTTGAGATTTTGAATGTAAGTTTTCATGAGACTGATTCAAATTTCAAAATTATCTGTTATTTCTTCTGTTCAGAAAGAGATGCCATACAGCCTTATTGCATACTTTAAGAGAATACTTACTTGTCACTACTCTTTTATATAGCAGAATTTAAAAAGTCAACTAGCATCAACTTTAGAATGTTAACTGAAATTATTTTTGACTATCCATAGGTGTGTATTAAATGAAAAAATACAAATGAATGATTGAAACTGTTATTAGATTAGATTGTGCCTGTGTGTATGTTTGTGTGTGATATATTTTCCTTTTTTTCTTTTTTGTTTTCTGGTACTGGGGATTGAACTCACAACCTTGTGCCTACCAGGCAGGCGCTTAGGCCACTGAGCTAAATCCTGGGTCCTATTTTTTGAGACAAGGTCTCACTATGCAGTTCAGGCTGGCCTTGTACTCACTTTGTAGCCCAGGCTGGTCTCGAACTCACAACGATCCTCTTGCCTCAGCTTCCTGAGTGCTGGGATTAAAGGCATGTGCCACCACGCCTGGCTATATTTTCTGTTTTTAACATCTACATTTAAAATATAAAGTCTGATACTTTGAAATGCATAGATACAATGAATAGCTTCCTGGAGTCTAGTAAACTGATATATCCATCATCTCACAAATTTATCTTTGATTGTGTGTGTGTGTGCGCGCGCGTGGTAAAAGCACATAAGAACTATTCTCTCGACAATTTTCTGTGCAAAACACAGGACTATCAGCTATTTCCATTATGCCGTAAATTAGACTTCCGGTCATTCATCCTACATAGCTTAACTTTATATACTGATAATTACATCTCCCATTTCCACTCCTCCAAAACCCTGACAACCACCATTCTGAGTCTATGTATTTGAATTCTTAAAATAATTCTCCTCACATATGAGAGATCATGTACTTTGTTGTCATTATTCTTGGTGTTTGATTTATATCACTTAGCATTACGTTCTATATGAACTCAAACTGTTGCAAAAGTCAGTGTCCTTTTATTACAATTATCCTATGTGTGGTATATGCAAAACACGCCTTCATCCACTGACAAGCATCTACATTGTTTGCACATCATGGCTATTGTAAATAAAGCTGTAGACACAGGAACACTGATATCTCTAGAAGGTGCCGGTTCATTTGCTTTTAGGTTTTTACTCTGAATAGGAATTGCTGTGACCATAATGCCAGTAGGAATGTGGACCTTCACCAAGAGAGCATAATGGTTCACTTTTCTCCACATCTAGTCAATACTCATTGTCTCTTATTGTTTTTAATACTAGCCATCCTAGCAGGTCTGAGACAAAATTGTACTGGGGCTTAGGTTTGCATTCCTATGATGATTAACGATGTGAAGCACATTTTCACATATCAATTTTGCATTTTTATTTTCCCTTTGGAAAACCTGTTTTTTCATATTCTTTACCCTCTGAAAAGTAGGTTATTTATAATTTTTTGTTTATGCATGTGTGGGGGGGGAGAGAGAGGGAGAGAGAGAGAGAGGGAGAGAGATATTTCCTTATATATTTTGGATTAGAACTTTTTGTCTGATATGTGGTTTGTAAACATTTGCTTCTAGTCAGTGGCTTGCTTTTTAATTTTGTTGGTTAAGTTCTTTACCATGCAGAACACTTTTAGTTTGATCTAGTAGTGTGTGTTTCTGCTTTGATCCCTAAGCTTTTGATGCAATATCCAAAAAGTCAACGTCAAGCAATTTTTCAGCTCTTCAAGAAATTTTACACTTTCAAAATTTACAGTTAGATCTTGAGTACATTTGAACTGGCTTTCACATAGAGTACTTTATTGATGGAATTTATTTATTTCAAATGTATATCTACTTTTTATAGCATCAGTTATTGAAGAAATTGCCATTTTCCCACAGTTTTTGCTTTTATTTAAATTTTTTTTTTTGGTGCTCACTTTGAAAATGAGTTTACTATGAGTTTTCTTATAGACTTTTCTTTCATATATGGCTTTACTTTTGTGCCAGTATCAAAGTCAAGAAAAACATATTAAGAAAAAAATCCAGCTACCCACCAATATTCCTGATTTGTACAGAGGCAAACATCCTCAATAAATTACTACCAAAACTGAATTAAAGAACACTTAAAAAATATAATACACTGGAACCAAATTGTATTTACTTCTTGGGATGCAAGTTTGTCTTAACATATGAAGTCTACAAAATAGATAACATGAACACAGTGAAAGATAAACTCATTGATAATAGGTGATGAAAAGAATTTGACAAAATCTAATAACCTGTCATGGAAAATTCTCAACAATCTAGGTATATAAGTGAATTTCCTCTCCAAAGTTAAGACTATTTATTAAATATACATGGTTAATTTAAAATCAATAGAGAAGAATTGAAACACATTCCTGAAAATCTGGTACAAAGCAAGAATGCCCACTCTCACCACTACTATTATACACAGTGCTAAAAAAAGCTAGCAAAAGCAAGCAGACAAGAAAAAGAAATAATGGGCATCAAAATTGGAAAAGAAGAAATAGAACTATTCCTTTTTATAGATGGCACAATCTTTTATGTTCTGAAATTTCCCCTTCCCCCACACAAAACTATTACACCTAAAAGAGAAACTTGTTAGACTTGCAGAATAATAAAAAAAAAGAAACAACATTTACAACTGATTTTCATTGGTGTACATCAATAAAGATCTATCCAATAAAAAAAATCAAGAAAGCAATCCCATTTTGTATAGCTTAAATAAAAATAAAATACTTGGAAATAAATTCAGCCAAAGAAGTAACTGATCAGAAATACTGATAAGCAGCACTGTGAGAATGAGGGGCAGGAGTCTGCAAATCCAAGCCCAACCTCGGCAACATAGCAACTTAGCAAGGCTCTGTATCAGAATAAAACAACAGAATAAAATAAGAACAGAGAGGACTGGTGATGTAACTCAGTGCTAAGGCCCTATGTTCAATACTCAGTATCTGCGGAAAACAAGAGATCATTGACGCAGAGCTGTAGCAGGAGCCCAGTGGTGAGGACTTACCTGCCATATGCAAAGACCTGGGATCAATCCCCAACACTCAGAAGATGTTTTACATAAGAAAGGAGGAAGTTGATGTATCAAAGTGTTGTGCTTTCAAATTATTTTATAAGCCATAGTAATGACAAGTATGTGGTAGAAACACAGGCAGACTCACAGGTTGGTTAATGTCTTTGTGCTGTTTGCAAACTATGAGGCTGCAATAACTGTTACTCAGAATGAGCTGTGCTAGAGATTTTTTTTTTTCATTTAGTGTTTTATCTAGTGGTATAGAATCTTTACTTCTCTAGTCTGAATCAAATTAGTTGCACAGAGTTGATTGTCATCTCAGAACAGTACAACACTTGCATTCACTAAGTAGAAAGCAACACACAAATGTTGAAACAGGTTACTAAATTCCACCTGTATAAATAAACAGCTTTTCAAAAGATTACATAAGGCATGTTAAAGTATTTTTAGGGGGATTAATGTCAGTGTGTCTTTTGCTGCAATAATTTTGGAAAAATTTTAGCATTCACTCTATTTTCCAATCACACGTCCTATCTGCTGAACAAAAGAAAAAAAATGTTTAGCAGAGAAATGGTGTATCTTGTGACTATGGCTGCATTGGAGCCCAAGTGAAGAGATCCTCAAAGTGATGTTATAGGTAGCCCAATCTCAGGGTGTCTTTCATTAATGACAATGATATGCTACATATGTTGTCTTAAAGATGAATTGTTTCAAAGATAAAGTGTTGATTGTCAAACCTAATACTATGCATTATGGATTAAAAACTGGTGGTCAATTTAGCACCAGCTGAATGCTGGTGTTGAGTAAAAATGGCCTACCTGAGAAAAGTTGCCAGCGTAAATAGAGACATGGAGAAGAAGAGAGAGACGCTGAGGGTTCTTTTAAGAGTTGCTGTTTTGAGCCGATGGTTCTCCTGGAGGTGCTTGTCATGCTGGCTTCCTCAGTATGGATCCGGCCGTTATCATCGGAGGAGCTCAGGACCTCATCAGTGAGAGTGGATGTGGTTCACATTGCAGGAGCTCTGCTCCTCACATCGAGCATTGCTTCCTGGCTCCAGAGGGGAGGCTGTGTGCTGGAGAAGCTTGTCACACTGGGCTTCCTGACCTGTGCTCAACTGTTCTCATTGTTGGAGGAGCGCGGGACCACGTTGCCACTGAGGATGGCTGTGGTACGCTTCAGGGCAGGCCCACTTCTTCTTTTGAGTGTGACTTCTTGGCTCCCGTGTAGAACCCTCAACCCACTGCACAGCTCCTTCACCCCGCTGGCATAGACTTTCTAGTTCCACCACTGACCTTTGGCCTTCCCAGCACAGAACCGTAAATAGTCTGCTGTGAGTCCTTATTATGGGCTCTTAGATTCCCAGTTGGAACTGTGGGAGGCATTGTCATGTGTTTTGGGTCTCTAGTGGGACTCACACATGACATTGTTGTGGGATTCAGGCCCTCGGCTAAATATCCTGGGTCTGAGTGTTGTGGACAGATTTTCCTGCATTTCCTTGTGTTTAACTCTGGGTGACTATTATAAAACAGTATTACAAATTCCATGTCTTGTATGCAGTTGTTCTCCCTGTAACCCCTGACTACAACACTATGTTTGCATAATTTTGTTTACTTTTTGTTGGTTTTAATTTTCTTATTGGATAAAGGCGAATGGCCTTCAGCATGAGTTAATTTTCCAGCAGGAAATCATAGTTTTTGAATAGCTTCTACATGAAGCCAAATTTTCACACTTTTATCGAAGAATGACAGATGATTTTATAGAAAGTTTTGGTCAATGAGGCTTACATGAAACAGAGAAAAAATTCTTCATATGTATGTGAATATTGTACATGTGATTAATTAAGTTAATTCACAAGGGGATATAATTAGTCTGAATCATATATTTGGAACTAAAAAATATAATAGTGAACAACTTTTGGTTGAAAAAGAAATTATAAAAATACAAAATTTTCAGTCAAAATGATAAAATATCATAGAAATAGAATGTACAGAATATTACTTGTCAACTAAAAATCAAATACTGATATATGTTACAAAATGTATGGGCATTGAAAACATTATGCTAAATTAAATAAGCTAGTAATGAAAACATTTGATTTCATTTTTCATTTATCAAAATATATACAAAACAAATTTATGAAAGTATAGAATATATTGTCAAATTTTATGCACTATAACTTCAAGAAAAAGGATTGAAGAATGATAATTAATCAATATGGAGACTTTTGGAAGGTTTTTAAAATGTTCTACAATTAGTTTGTAATGAAGTTTTATCAAATCTATTCATGCAATAAGAAACATTAAGCTGTATATGTTAGAGAAATGAATATTATGTCATGTGAAATGCATTTTAATAAATCTGTATAAAAGAGAAACCTTTGAGACAGCCATAATGATATATAACTGGAAATATTTTGCTTACTTTCATATTTATCAATTGTATCTCTCTAATTCATTTAAGCTTTAAAAAAAGATCAAAAGCAGCATGATGAACTCAGAGGAATAAAACAAAAATAAATAACCAAATTCATAAATGGCATGAAGAGATAAAATAACAACAGAATATACTATTTTAAAAATATTTTGAATTCCTTAAAATTATATTACCAGAATTAGCTCAAACTGAATTTAAAAATTTCCAAAAAAAGCATGTAAAAATTCAAAATCATTAAATAAAAGTATCGCCTTCTGTACCCCGTAAATATCCACAACAACTGCAAATTAAAACCAAGATTTAAGGTTTCATTTTCCACATAAATCAAATAAAAAAGTATGTGGTAATGTAACAGCATTAATATTTCTTTAACATTTTGAAAAAAGGAAAACTAATTTTAAGCATTGTGATAGTAGCATTAAAAGCATGCAGATTAGATAGCTGATGGGGGAGGAAATATAGTTGAATCTGCAAAGACCAGCAAGAAAGTTATTATCGAGGCTCAAAGCATGCATGGTGAGGACATGAAGAGCTAATTAAGAACATCTCAGCGAGAAGATCTTCACAGGCGCTTTCCTTATAACGTTATTACTCAAGAGGTAAATTATGTGTGAAATAGGGCCCCGGTGTTCTTCCTTTCTGATGTCAGGTTTTGCTTGGAATGAGTTTTATCCTACCCCAAAACACAGAAAGTCAAAATGTCTGTGACACAGAAAGTCACAGCAACTCTTCAGCCGGGTTGCAGCGTATCTGTGGCCACGAGATTGCAGCATGCTGGTCTCCTTTCAGTTCTTACTAAAATCTATGCTTGTGTTTGCTTTACTTGGGCAATCATTGGTGTGTGTGTGTGTGCGTGTGTGTGTGTGTGTGTGTGAAAAGAGGAGGAACACTGCCATTTTCATGCGTGTCCTCTGGCAGCCTCGAGGACCAATAGACCTTGAAAGTGTTTCTCTGCAGCTCTGAGTGGGGGAGTCTGTGCTGGTGGCATGAGGGTACCCTTTCCTCCCACACATCTGCTCCGACACATCTGCTCACGGAATCCGGGGCGTCTGATGCCTGTGTCCTTTGTTACTGTGATGGTAAAGTGCTAATGGTGAAGTCTCAGCTCCTGTATCCAAACTGAGGGGCCAAGAGAGAAGACAGGAAATGTTTAATTTGAAAATTCAAAGTGTAGAACTTAAAACTTATGTAGGCAGTTGCAGTCCTATTTCCTAATGAGCTAGTTTTATTATTGTTCTAAGAACATATGTAAAATGTGTTATTGAATTTATCCCATAGAGAACCATTCCAATTTAAAAAGAATATTGTCTAATGTATTCAGAATAAAATATGTGATTTATCAAACTACTTTTAGCATTAAAGTATTAAGCCATTAGCAAATATATTTTTACATGGATTAAAGCAAGTTATCTGAAATGTTGCACTCTAAGGTGAGGCTATAATTTTAACGTTATAATTTAAATTTTGACATGAAGAATTTTTTTCCTTGCTTTCAGTGTATCACATTTTAAATTTTTTTTTCAAAATGAAACTTAAACTTTAGAGATTCCAATTACTGAGAAAATCCTTAGTCTTTTGCTAAATTTTTCATCAATAAAAAGCAATCAATTAATGACCATGTGAAACCTGTTTGGTAGCTTGAAAGTGGTGAACCTAAAACTAAGCCCAAGCCAGACAATGAGGCCATTTTAAATACATTTAGCCAAGAGAATAAAAGATTGTGAAGAATGTAGGAGATAGCCCAAAGTGTTGAACATGACATTTAGAAGATCGTTCCCTCATCTACTAAGTGGAACAATTAGAATAGATAGTTTATGGCTTTCAATGAAAACTTAAAAATATGCAACAAAGTTAATTATAAATTATATCTTTCCACTTTGAACATAGTGACAGCTCTAACTAGCAAAACTTTCAGCTACAACTATCTTACAAAAATGCACATTATAGTTGGAAAAGTAATGAGGGAGCTCAACCTCTGCTGATCTGTCCTAGTCATCATGGACCTTGGCGTCCAATTCTAGGACAAAATCAAAGCAGAGTATCGATTTTCAATCAGTGGACTCCGTTGCATGAAACCCACATACTCAGTTTAGAGACACGAATTGAAGCGAGGGTTGAGCTCATTGTCCTGAGAGAGAAATCTTGTCCCAAACTCATTATTAACCCCGTCTGAACCTGTTCCACGATTGATTCCCCTACACGGTTGTTGCTGCGCTCTTCAATCTCTACCTGAGAAGATGAGTGCGTGCTCTGTCAACGGAGGGTTTTCTAAATTGCAGTTTCAGGAGCATCAGCTAAACTGAAACTTTGAAAGAGACAAGAGAAGTACTGGCTGAATTGGAGACCTTGCCATTTCTTGCAGGGTTTAAAGTTTGGAACATTCTGTCGGTTTTTCTTGTTATTATGAAGCCAGATTTTTGAAAAACTGTATCACTAGTATTTTCCTAACTTTCTATTGTGACAAATAAGATATTCTTTAATTAAACAATTCATAAACCTGTGTTACACAGAGTGCTAAAATAATTGCCTAAATTATGTTGTAGAGGGAGAAGTTGGGTTTCTATATATCTATTGTCCAGTCAGATTTCCACAGAGTACAGCACTTGAAAGGAAAATACTGTTATACAGATTCAGAAGTAGGAGAAAATGCATTTATTTAGTGAATGCCAAGAAAAACTTCATTAGGGATGTGACATATAAAGGGAACATCAGGGAATATGTGGAAGTCAGTCAGAGTAAAGCAGAAAACCCTTTAAATATGAGCGGGTACCATTCTTCCTTAGCAACAGTACAGGTGACGTATCTCTCTGGAAAATGAGTATTTTCAGATTTCAGTGTTGACTGAGGTCTTCTTCATCCGTTTCTTTGCAATTATTGAAAAGTTTCTGAAGACTTTTGCTATAGTAGAATCTTATTTGTTCTCTTATTTCTTTGATCCCTCAACACTAATATTCCAGAAAAATTCAAGTATGCAGTGAAGGCCTATACACACATGTGGTTGCACACACACACACACACACACACACACACACTATCCAGCTGCATCATACTGATTAGAATTTTACTTTCTCTATTGTCATAAGATCTTTTTGATCTATGCACCTCTCCATTTCCTAATCTCTCTTCCTGAAATAGTTAGATGTCTTATTCCAGTCTATACGTGTTACCTGTTCTTACTTACTTTTTATCTTTTCATGTCTTAGTTACCATTTCCCTCAGAAATCCTTGTATTCTGCTGTACCCAATGAAACTACAGCATGTGCCAATGCTGTCCTGAGTTTTAGCCCCAGGGTATGGATCCCACTGTAGTGTAACTGTTTACTTATCCTGATTCTCCCTTTCAAATGGGGTGGCCTGTGTCTCTGAAGCATTTTCTCTGTGATGATGATCTTCAGGATTTAACTAAACAGGACTGAAATTTTGAGGGACTTCAGTGAAATAGAAGAAAATAGAAGAAATAATCTCTTGAAATATATTAATAAATAATATAACTGAGAGGGAAAATATTGTGTACTGAGGAACAAATAGAATCATAATAAAATTGTAAATCTTGATTAAAAAATGAGACATCAAAATTCAATCTTGAGTGAAAATATCAAGATTGTAACTTTAATTTCATTAGATACATCCAACTGAGAAAAAAATGATGCCTGATATTTGCAAATGAACTTTTAAGTGAGTGTGTTGCTCTTCTTAAGGTAACTTCTACTGGTTATTTGGAAAGTGTTAACACTTGTGAAAGAAGTCTTGTTCCTTACATTTTTACTGTAAATGGCAGTAATTAGATACATTTACTTATATCCAAACAAACAAACAAAAATTGTCAAAATTGTCTTCCAAGTAAGGGCATTAACAAAGTTTGGAACAAGTCTGGTGCTGACATCACCGAGCAGGGAAGTGGTAAAAAACTGGTAAATTTAGGCAGGGCATTTATGACAGCTTGTCACAAGGACAGCTTGAACGGAATAAGGCAGACATTTGACCAAAGCTGATTAACTGCTTCTTAATGAGACACTTACCTTTGGAAAAATGAACTGTGGTGAAACTGCATGTGTAAACACCATTGCTTCACTCAGATGGAGGAGGAATGTGAAGTGAGACAAAGCAAGGGTCTGAAAACTGAATCATCGTATTTGAAACTGGGAAAGAATCAACAGGAAATATGAGTAGAAATTAAAGGATGCAAGTGGAAAAAAGAAGCATGATTTACATAATTCCTGTTGGAAACCAACCTCTCTTTCCATAGAACAAGACAAAGTAGTCATTTATCTCCTCTGATACTTAAAAATGCATGAATAATTAATTTGTTACATTCCTTCTGATTATCTGTTATTTGCAGGTACTTTTTAAGCATCTCATGGGTCTCACATGTTAGTATGTTCCAAATTCTTCTGTGGTCACTCGGGAGAATTTTGGCACATGTTGGAAAGCTTAAGCAGGACTCTAAAGTATGACATATTTCCACTCATTTCATGCTTCCCTCCTTTCACAATGCTGTCCGTTCCACTCACTTTCAACCCAGGCCAATAGGGATATAGATCTTTCTGGTGGTTACTTCACCTTACCCTCAATTTCAGAGTATAGTTTCAGGGAAACTAGTTCTTCAGCATTTACATGGAAAAATGTCATGTGAACATTTAATGATTTTTAAGGTATAATTTGAAAGTAAATAATTCCTGCTATATAACTTTATTCTGTAATTGTATGTTACTTTATTTTAGGAATCATGTATTTTATAACTATACCATAAGCTGTTGGAGACCACTGTGAAGCAGCCCTGAGCAGGACTCAAAATTAACTAATTGGCTTTCTATGTTTATCTGTGAGTCTGTCTTAGGCCCAGGCCCCTTGCCTGGTGATGGGAGCTGTTTCATAGTAAGTGAACCTCTATGAATCACTGGTCCTGGCTGAGGCCTGTGGTGGCCTGTGAAGCCAGAGATGCCTCAAAGGGCAAGATTAGGTCACAGCTGAGGATGCCTGGCTCCAATCCAATTAGTAGACAGAGACTGCAGCTGCAGATATCTCACACCTGCAGGTGTCTCACTCCCACCATAAATGTCATCACGGAGATAAGATGGGTCTCCTAAAATTGGCACAATTTACTACCTGGAGAAGTCCTTAATGTAACTCCCAAGGTCCTGCTCATTCCCCTGCTTTCCTCAGTATCCCCTCTCTTTGTTTGAAATGGAAATAAATATGGGCTGCACAGGGAAGCTCTTTGTCTTAGCCCTCGTGGTAGCCTCAGAGTCTCGAACTCTGCAGAGGGCTTTGATCCTTCGGGAGCCCTAAAATCATACCACTTGTCTCATTTATTTAAGCTTTTGCCGTACACTCGTTTGGGAGATTGGGGATTTACGCCGGGTCCCCGATAGTAAACCAATTGATTTCTCAAATAGAACTGTGAAAAAATGGATGATATCATGTCTCAAAAATGATTCCCTACATGTTTTTCTGATAAGAATGAAAGTCCAGAGAAGGGAAGTTAGCTCCCCCAATTTGGAGTTAAACCCCAAAAGCAGTTCAACAATCTTAATTTCTCCTTTGCTGACTGACTCTTCTAACTGATTGCCTCTACTTTTATTTTGTTTCAAGAGTTGAATTATGTGGAATTTGAAGCACAAATAATTTTCCCTCTCAAAGGCATGTATTAAAATAAAAAACAAGTTTTGCATTCAAGCTATGCACTTTTCCATTAGAAATTGAGGGTTTTAATATGCAAATCTTCAACTTCTGAAAATTGTTCTCCTGTTTCTGAAGAATAAAATCAGTATTATTATATTTTGGTACCTCACTTTAAGAGGTTCTCACAGAGAATCTCTGACACAGGCAGATTGTTATAGTAGTGCTAACACTAGGATTCAGGTTTATAAAAAGGGACAACAATTTGCTATCAAAAACAATATGATGTTACTCTGCTTGAAGTATTAATGCCAAAAAAAATTTGTATAGCAGAAAATCATTTATTTTTAAGCTGATACTCCTGGGCATATTTTGCTATTGAGTATTTGGCTCAGAGCCTTCATAATCCATCAAAAAAGTAGCACATGTTCATGTTCCAAACCAGAAACCTCAGCAAAATTGGAGACTTATCCCAGCTAATAAGTCTCATTTATCTACTACAGCATCTGACTGGCAATTAGAAATTGCTTTCAAATAACAAATAAATCAATAATCTTATTTGTAACCTGCAGAAACAAAGATTCCCATTGGTCTTTAAGTAATGTTTGATCTCTTC
Organism: Dasyprocta punctata; assembly: GCA_004363535.1. Classification (NCBI taxonomy): domain Eukaryota; kingdom Metazoa; phylum Chordata; class Mammalia; order Rodentia; family Dasyproctidae; genus Dasyprocta; species Dasyprocta punctata. The sequence goes on along the minus strand of RJWM01008613.1, from coordinate 36,448 downwards.
AGCTAATAATGTTCTCTAAGGGTAGTGTAATAGGAAATTAGTCATTTTGGTTACCAAAGATAAATGTTGTTAGTTGGTTCTTAAGATTCTGGAAAGAGAAATCTTATCAAATGTTCCAAAAAGGATTGCATTCCTTAAAGAACTTCAGAAAAAAATCTATCGAGACCATCTAGTCTGATGTTCCACATTCTGGAGATTGGAGCAAGTACAGAATAAAGAGAAAATCTACAAATTATTACTCCTATTTGCATTGTACTATACTCCCATTGTTTCTGCAAAGCCTTTGACTTCTTTGTACCTCTGATCTTAATGTCAGTTAATAGCACCCCTACCATATGCTGGGAATTCATGTGCAAAGCTGTTGAGCATTGAAAATGCTAGATAAAGTCATCCTCCAAACTTTATTCACAGAACAGGCTGGCAAGAAGGCTTCATGCAAATGCTGATCCCACAAAAGCAGATTTAGGAAAAAAAAAAACCTGGGCCATTGAGAATAACTTTTTTGAAGTGTTTCAATGTTTTCAACACAAAAGAGATCCAAAAAAAAAAATATATAGATAGTGAGGGAAGCTGAGAAAATTCTACTCACTGAAATTCTTTTAAGTGTATATGAAATTTGCAGGTAAATATTTGGGTGTGGCACAAAATAAAATCTCCTCTGGTAAAATTTATGATGGGTAGAATGATTACTGTGTACTTAAGAGCAATAAAGCATCAATTGCGATCATAATAAAATTCTTGTCTTGACGTGGGTACTAAAGTAAATGAAATGGAAAATATCACCATATATGCATAAAATACAATTTCACTGAGACTGAACTTCTGAGGATTTCACTTTTCCAGGTAAATAATTTTAAAGGAGAAAACTGGTAACAGAGCTAGAAGAAATATTTCAACGTTGATTATAAGCAACATTACAAATACTTACTTAAGCAAAAAAGTGCCAGTAGCAAGATAAACCTAAAAAACACTTCCTCATAAAAGAAGTGAACATAAAGGCCTTATTCTACACTACTGTAAGTGGAGAAATATGCAACATCACATATATTTTGTATATATAAAAATCTAGAAGATTCATAAACTATGACTTTTAAACTGTGATACTTTATGGTAACAATTCTATACCCAATGGAATTAATATTGAAGGAAATAAAGTTAATAAAGAATATTTGAAGGAAAGTAAAGCTAATTCAATTATCAAGATCCATCTGTAAAAGACAAAAGTACTACTATATAAGTTATCTAAAATCATAAGTTATCATCAAAAATAAGCAAATTAAAAGACATGCAGATACAGAAAAAGTGGGTCCCATACACAGAAAAAAGAAAGCAAGGAACAGAAATTTGCCCAGTGGGCCTAAAGTTTGGGCATAAAAAGCAAGCACTTTGAAGGGTTATTATAGTTTGAAGAACAACATTCATTAGAAAAGGGAAGAAGCTCATCATGACTTATTCTTTAGTGAGTAACAAAAGAAATAGAAACCATCTTGTAAAATGGATAAATGGAAGTCTGAAGATGAAATTACTGAACTGCAATATTCTCTAGGAAGCATTAATAATAGGGTTTGAAAAACTAGTGAGAAAACTTAAATATAAGCAAATAGAAGTCATGAAATCTTAGTAAAACAGAAGAGAAAAAAGAAAAGCAAACAGGAGCTCAAAGCAGTATTAAAAAATCAGCTAGGTACAGCAACATAATGGAAGTGGCTCAAAGAAATGAGCAGAATTAAGAAATATTATAATGGCCATTATTGCAAATACAATAAAATACTAACCCATGCTAACTTAAAGAATTCAAGGTAGGATAAATCCACGTATTGACATGACATAGTCCAAATATTAGAAGCCAAATTTTAAAAAATGTGGAAACAAGAAAGAGAAAGATGACTCACAGTATGTTACAAAACCCCATGGAGTGGATGAAGATTTCTCTTAGGAACCAGTGTAAACCAAATAGCAATGGCAGATATTCAGATTGTTGGAATGAGAAAGTAAATAAAAAAAGAGCTCTCACCCAAAAATCCCACATGCAGCAAAACCCTATTTCCAAGTAAAAGGGAAAAAAGAACACGTCCTATAAATAAAAACTGAGAAAAGACATTGGTTGACAAATCTGTCTTGAAAGAAACCCTAAAGAAAATGATTCAGACTGAAAGAAAGTGACACAGTACAGGAACTATAATCTGTACACATAAAAAAATTCAGCCACACTGGGGGAATATAAGGATAAGAGATCAAAAAGTTATGTATGATTACATGTCTCTCTTCCCAGTAATTTAAAAAGAGTGAAAACATAATGCCATAAAATGACTTTGTTGTACACATAACAAAAGCTAATTTCACATTTTAACACAACAACACACGTGAAGGGTGTGGAAATTAAAAGCCAATCTCTTGAATGACCAAGTGACAACAAACTGCAAATTAAATTTACAGGAAGTAATGAAGAGAATCACAGATGACAACCATAAAGGTTAAAAGTGATAAATATCCTTGTCTCCTCCATTTTTCTTCATTTTTTTCAAAAATGCAAGATTATTTAAAGCAGAAGCTAATTTTAGTATTGTAGTTTTAGGTCAGCAACATAAAAAGATAAAGATTCCACACCATAGGAAGAGAATGGAGTCAGATAAGAGAAAGGCTTTTGTATCTTGCTTGATATTTCATTAGAATAAATCTGATTTCAATTTTATAAAATGCACATTATAAACCTTAAGCATAAAATATAAGAAAAATATTTAATAATTATTGTAGCGATCTATAGAAGTTCAGCTGAGTTTTAGGATGTTTTTAAGGCTGTTGATTTTCTTTCTTTGATAAAGAGAGTGAACAGATTTCTCTTCTTTGCAATTCCTGCCTAAGAGGAATAGTAGTATATACATTGTCTTTTATTTTTAATTTAATTTATTATTAAAGTTATGTTGCAAAATTCTAGGAGAAAAATAAAATCATAACTGAAATCCTCAGCAGTAGTGTTAAAAGAAGGCAAACCAAAATAGGGATCACAGTTCTCAAAAATCACTAAACAGTAGAGGTTATTATAATACAAATAAAATCATTAAGTTTTGTATTGAAAGGTCACATATTTTAGCTGAGTTAAAAATTACTGATATCAATCATATATTTTCTGCAAGGGAGATTCATGAAACACGACTAAATTTTAATAAAAAGAACATCAACTCCTATTTCTACATTTGATCTATTATGTATCTATTTGTACATGTTCTGACCGGCAAATACAAAAAAAAAAATGGCATATTTAGTAATACCAACCAGTAATTCAAACAAAATGATACATTATTAAGTGCTTTGTTTTATTTTTTCTTTTTATATTCTTCTTTTTAAATGAACTATTAGATTTTTCCATTTTTAGTATAGCTGTGAACATCTGTGTGGTGTAAACCTGGATCCTCTAGGTGCAGACTGAGGGCTATGATGCTGTTTCTAATGAGATCGGAAGTGGTATCCATCTGAGATCACACATTAAATAGCCAGTATATAGATATTTTTTCTTCCATTTGATAAATTGCTTCTCTACATTTCAATTAAAATAGGAAAGTAGTTTATGGCCATAGTATAACTTATAGTAGAGAATAGTTTGTAATGTTGATCACAGATTTTTTTTATTCTAATATCAAATCCCATCTTCAGAATATTAATTGCACATGTAAGCTGAGGAAACATTAGAATTCAACTTGTAAAATCAATAGGTGCGAATAGTCATATAAACAGCTGATGTAACTGCTTGTCTTTAAAAATGGAAGATTGACATTTAGCATGAAAACTGATGATTTTTTTTTAAAAAATTGCAATTTATACAAGCAATTATTTCTGCTTCTTTTTGAAGAGATAAACATAAGCATGGAGTAATTTTCCAACAAGTTTGAGTCAGTGTCTCAAAATTTTCTCCAATCACAGTGAAGAATTAATAAAACATAATTAAAATTCACCTTGATAAAACTGTATCCTGAGATTATTACAGTACAGAACATGATTTTTCACATAGAAATTTGTATTTATTCTGATATCCTGAAATATATCAAAGGATTAGTTTGAAGTAATAGGACCAAAGTTCACACTTATGCTTTCTCATTGGATCATAGACTAAAATATGTTGCTGGTATATAGCTCATTTAATAGCATAGGAGGATCTATAAAGAAGTGCTAATGTTTTGTGGAATTTTCACAGATTTGAGGTACAAAGGGCAGTCCAATGCTATCTTCAATATGTGAGTGTTTATCTTTGGGTAAGTCTAACACTTGGTATTTGTATTAGTCTTGATTCAGTCAGATGAATACTTCATATATAATTGTATTATTATGTGGTTAATTATTTACTATAGATGCAGTTTTGTTTCAGGTTTTGTTTTGTAGCAAAGGATATTCATGGTAAACAGTTCATATATAATGATACTCATTTCGAAATTGACTTTTTTTAAAACAGGAAATTTACTGAAAGTCAATTGTCCTGTCTTATTGACAAACTAAGATAGTACGCAGATGAAAGAGAGAGAAAAGAATTAAATTATCAGACCGAGGATATAACTCAGCAGCACAGCACCCTCCTGGCAAGTGCAGGATCTGAGTTCAATCCCTGTACAAAAAAAGAAAAAAAGAGAGAAAATAAATTAAAGTATCTTCAGCGATGCTGTGATACATAGATATTTTTCTTTCATCAATAGTTCAGAAATTGGCAGATGGAATACTCAGCATGCCCTTGCCTTGCTTCTCGGTCTGTCTCTTAGGAAGTTCTCTGCTCCCACTGAGATGTGTCCACGACATCCAATTGGGGGAACAAAAGTCTGGGTCCCACTTCCTTTACATACATAAAGTGATCCGTAGTTTTGCTTCTTAAACCTGGCCTTTTAGACTAAAAAATTTCAGGACCAATGTGAAAAGATTAGTCTTAAATCACAGAGCCCGCAGAGAATTGAAGGGCAATATGAAAGGTAGGAGCTTATGTCCACACCTTGAGGAAACTGTAACATGTGACAGGAAGAGAAATCACCCAGTGCAGTCCCCTAGGAGGGCAACAGGGTCAGTGGCTGAAGATGGAACCTCTAGAAAAACAGACTACCATGCTGTTCAAATAAGAAACAGCAATCTTGCCTCTTACGTTGTCTAAAAATCAAGCAGGCTGTGCAGCTGCAAGAAAAAGTGATTCCACCAGCAATGGAGATAATTAAAAAAGAATCCGGAACTCCTAACGCTAATGATTTCCTCACATATGAAAGATACAAGTTTAGAGACTCTGGTGCCATTTGCTGCTTCAAGTCACCCAGCTTGGCATGAGAAGTGACTGCCTAAGACCTCTCTGAGATTACAGGCAGAGCTGCTGGCTCTGATCCTAGGAGAGGAAGCATCAGATTTGCAAACACATAACTAAACAGCACAACCAGATACAGGGTCAAGTGACTTGTGGCATGCTAAGACTTCATGGTCTTTTGAAATTAATACTCTTTACATATGCTTTCAATCTGTACTTAGCAGACACGTTGGGTGCTGTGTGGAAAGGGTAATGGGAGGAATCACTTAAGCATCTTGACAAACATACTTAACAAATGTTGCTGTGACTAGCACTGGATAACTTGGTAAGATGTAATTTTACTATGCAAATGTCTGTTTGTGTGCTGCTTATGATTTAAAAATTGATACTTCATTTTAAAAAAGGCATAGCAGTCATGGAGCAGGTACTGTGGATGGATGCAGGTGACCCAAGATAGATGAGTTGTCTCCTGAGAGCATTTCCGCTGTAAGAGTCAGTGATTCATCATATACAAGACAGTAGCCTCCTTTATGTTTTGCATGCTATGTGAGCTTATGCTAAAAGCAAATTTGAAAGTATCCTTGTTCTCCTTCTCCAGACAGTCTTTCAGGGATTTTCTTTAGTGAATATATTATGCCACCCCTCTACACCCCAGGAAAAGCTTGTACATACCACAAAAATATGAATCTTTTTATTTTCCCACCCAACTGTTGTGTTTATCATGGCAACTAAATTTAATCAAAATGCCAACTCTCAATTAAAATGTGTGCCTGTCTCAAGGGTTCTATTATAAATAATTCTGACATGTAGTTTAGATTCAGAAACAGAAGTAAAATCTCTTAATCCTGATATGAAGTATAGGGGGGTAAATGCAAACAAAATTAATAGGTCTTTCAAAGTATAGATAAAGCAACATCAGTGTATGTCTTAGTATATTGAATGATGCAAAATTACTTGACAGAAATACTTGTTTTATTTTTCTTTGCTCAGATTTTTGGAGATCAGAATTCTCCTTTTAATTTCTTTTTTAAAAAATTTTTATTTTTTATTTTAAAGAGAATAAAACAAAACAATAGAACAAAGCAGATTAGAGCAAAACAATGCAAGTAACACAGAATTTCAAACTAAGACAACAGAAAATCAACAGTGGCTACCATAATGTCCCTTATTTTCTTCTAAATAGTTGTCCATACCTTCACACACAATAAATTAATACAAAACAAAATAGTATAAAACCAATCAAACCAAAAGAATGAGAGCCTTGCAGGCCTTCAAAACCAGACAATGGAAAATCAATAATGGCTATCATATTGTCTCTTGTTCTCTTCAAAATAGCTGTCCATACCTTCACACATACTGAAATCAAACAACAGAAAACAGACTAAAACCAACCAAAACAAAGAATGAAAGCATTCTCAGACTTCAAAACAAGATGATAGGAAGTCAGCAATAGTTACCAGGATGTCTTGTTTTCTTTGATGTGGTTGTTCATACCATCACACATAATAAAATCAATTCTTGTAAACTCTTTAGGAGACGATCTAGGCATACATAAGGCTATACATGTACAACTATCCTTTCTTCTTAGAAGGAGAAATAAAACAAAACAAAACAAAACAAAATAAAATATGAAAAAAACAAAAAGCAAAAGGACAAGTAAATAATAATAAAGAAGAGCTCAAAACAATAATAATGTAGGCTTTCAAAACAAGGTGGTAGGAACATATTTTGTTGTTTTGCATAGTTATCTTCAAAAAGATTATTTGAATTACCAGATATAGGCATGTAAGACTGATCTAATCCTACAAATGTTAACTATTTTGCTCCAGGAACTAATAGAATTAGTAGTACACTAATCTTAGAAATCTCAAGCACATATATACAAATTTATATCTCTTTTCTTTTTTCGTCCTTCTTTTCTCCTTTTTCCTGAGTTATTTTTTCCTCTTTGAGCAGTTTCATACCCTTTCACAATATTTATTGAAGATTTTGTATCTTATTTACTCTTTTAGTTTCTTACACTAGAGAGACAATATGGTACTTACGTATGTGAGTTTGATTTATTTCACTTTGAGTATGGTCTTAATTCGCATCCATTCACCAATAAAGGCCTCTGTGTGGTACTTCTTTAGAGCTTAGTAGTATTCCATTGTATAAAAATATCACATCTTTTTTTTCATTCCTCAGCTGATGGGAAACTGAGTTGTTTAAAAGGTTTAGCTATTACAGATTGTAATAGCTGTAATAAACATGGTGCACATATATCACTGAGGTATGCTGTTTTCGATTCTTCTAGAAATGTGCCCAGAAGTGGAATATCTGGGTCAAATGGGACCTCCAACCCTAGCTTTTTGAGGAATCTCCAGGCTGATTTCCATAGTGGTTGCACCAGTCTACACTCCCACCAGCAGTGAAGAAGAGTTCCTTTTTCCCCACAACCTCTCTAGCTTGTTACTGGTGGTTATCTTGATCCTGGCCATTCTTTCTGGAGTGGGATGGAATCCCAGTATTATTTTAATTTGCATTTGTCTATTGACCAATGATGCTGAACATTTTTTTCATGTATTAATTTGCTATTTGTATTTCTTCAGCTGAGAAATGTGTATTTATCTCAAATAGCCAGTTTTGGATTGGGTCTTTGAATTTCAGGCCCTGATTCTTTTTAACTCTTTATATGTTTTAGATAGAAGTCCTTTGTCTGAGAGACAGTTGACTAAGATTTGTCCCCAATTTGGGTTTTCTTTTCACTCTGTTGGAGATTTCTTTTGGCATGCAAAATCTTTTTAGTAAGATGAGGTCCTAGTTGTTGATTCTGGGAAGTATTTCTTGTGCAATTTGATTTTTGTTCATGAATTCTTTGCCTACCCCTATGTCTTCAAGATTTCTACATACTTTGTCTTCCAGCATGTTTAGTGATTCTGTTTTAGTATTCAGATCTTTGATCCATTTGACTTTAGTTTACTGCATGGTGATAGACATGGGTCTGGTTTTAGTTTTTGGCATATGGAAAGCCAGTTTTTCCAGCACCACTTTAAGAAGCTGTATCTTTCTTCCAGTGAATGTGTTTGACCCCTTTGTCAAAGATAAGGTGGTTGAGTGTGTTTGTAGTTGTGGTTGTATCTTCTAATCTATTCTATTGATCCTCAGGTCTGTTTTTATTCCAGTACCATGCTGATTTTATCACAGTAGCTTTGTAATATAATTTCAAGCCAGGGAATGTGATTCCTCCTGCCTTGTCTTTGTTGCCCAGAATTGCCTTTGCAATTCTAGGTCTCTCCTGGTTCCAGATGAATTTCAGGAATAATTTCTCTAGATCTGTGAGGTATGCTAATGATATTTTAATTGGAATTGATTAAATCTGTATAATAATTTTGGGAGAATGGCCATTTCCACAATGTTTGCTTTTCCTATCCATGAACAAGGAATGTCTTTCCATTTCCTGAGATCCTCTTCGATTTCTTTTTTCAGCATACTGTAATTTTCACTGAATAGATCTTTTACTTCCTTTGTTAGATTGACTTCTAAGTATTTCATTTTTTTTTGGATGCTATTGTTTTTCCTTATCTTTTGTTTTTTTCTTTTCAAACATAAAAATGCACCTGAATTTAAGAATATTCCACCTTGGATGTTAGCACTTATTTTCAAATGCTTAAACTCAAGAGAAAAATTATAGAAGTCTTTATTTGGGTTCCAGAAGATACATAAAAGATGAATAATAAATAGATAAATGAACTAAACTACTGTAAGTAAAATGCATTATTTTTTTCAAAAATTTTATATAAAAGAAGGAAATGTCAGTAATACACATTGGTATTGAAGAGTAAAAAGATGGTTTAAAAAAGTACCTCATATGTCAAATGCTTCTTCTTTTCACTCTTGCAGCACGTAAAATTCCAAATACTTCTCTTTGTGGTTTTAAGACAGATTGAAAAACTGGTGTACTAACTGCTGTTTTAGATATCACTGCCACCTGGACTTACATTCCAGCTTTGCAAATCGCTAATCTTTTGTCCAGTTCTAAATGATTTAAAGTTTGTTTACATATTTATAGCAATCATGGCTTCCTATGTCTTTTGGGTGTTGTTACTTTTTAAAACCACACTTGAAGAGCCTGTCATGGCGTTCTCAAGGTAGTTATTCAACAACAACTTTTATTATCAACTTACAGTTGCTTATCATCACAGTAATTAGGAATTCTAGATTTTCTCTGTTTTTGAAGCTGCTAACTTCTGGTACCTTAGGTACTCAGTGAAAACTTAATGTGTTCTCATAGGAACAGAAATTTAAAATTGTTGGGAGCTTTCATAAAACTTTCAGTACATAAGCAGAAACTCACTATTTCATCTCCTAACTTCATGGGGTAACCACTGAGGAAAAAATGATTTTTGCTTCTTCACAAGTATTCCCAAACATATACAAACACCAGGAGTAGACACTTTGAAACTTCAGAAGTCACCTGTTCCAACATTTTGCACACAAAGAAATCCTCATTAAATTTTCTTAAATTATACTTTTAATTTATGCTTGATGCTTTTTCCTCCTCTTCATTTCTTCTTACACCTCTTCGCGTTTTCCAGTGCACATGTGCACTATGTGTGTATGTGTATGTGACTTACAAAATATATGAACACTTTCCAGTTTAGGGAATAAACCATGCTTAGGATCTCAGGTAGTAATGCAATTACCACCAAGAAACAAATCATATTAAACATAGCACAAGTCAGGGATACAGAACCTTACAAATGGATATTGACACTACCTGAAGTGCAAGGCTGCCGTATTTTAGTACAGTGGTGAAGAGCACAGGAGGAGGTAAGCAGTGTGGTCCTTGTGTTCAGTTTGGTGCTTTTCCTTGGAAGCACTTCCTACAGTGAGGCTCCTACAGTCTCACAGGTCTGGGGGACAGAGGTTCTCTCTTTCTTTGTTTTATTTGTATTGTAAATTGACAACTTTAAAATGTACACATTTGTAGCATGCAAAGTCATGTTTGGAGTTATGAATACAATGTGAACACATCATGTGTACAATATAGACATTGAATATATAGTATCAAATATTGAGCATATTTTGCAATACCATCTTTGAAATTTGTCTCTAAGAAATGTTAAACTATACAATGCCTTGTTTTAATGATATCACATTGTCATGTAATAGAAATAAAAAGATACCCATAGAACCCTCCTGGGTAGCTGAGAGTCTTTAGTCTTTGACTATTACGCTTTATTTCCCTATGCTGCCTTATTTTAGTCTCTATGCTATTGAGTTTTCTTGTTCTAGAATTCGCTTATAAGTGACAATACGTACTTACTTTTTTGTGCTTGTATTATTTCATTTAGTCCAATGTTCTTCATTTACTTTCTCTCATTGTTGACACAAAATACCCAACACACAAAGTTATGGAAGGAAATGTTTATTTAGCTCACGGTTTGTGGAGGTTTCAGTCCATACTCAGCTGGCTCTAAGGTAGGGTAACATGGCAGAGGAACAACAGTTCGGGGAGGCCAGAAGACAGAAAAATCAGCAAGAGCAAAAAACTAAATAAGGGAGGAGCACAAGAGAACACTCTTTTTAGACAGAAAGAGTTACATTGTATGTAGGTCACCCACCCTAGGGTGGTTGTCACACTCACACCCATAATCCCAGTATTGGACCATGAATCAATTACAAACTCCAGAAGCCTGCTCCCATGAATATATGAGGCTTTGAGGTGACATCCTGACACAAACCATAACACCATCCATGTTGTCACGAATGACAATTTTCTTTTTATTTTGTGCTTTTTTTTGCAAATCATAATTTTCTACTTCTAAAGCTTAAAAGTATTTCATCGTGAGTGTCAAGTGTATGCACATGCGTACATGTATACTGTGTGTGTACATAGACAGGGTCCCCCATTTCCCTCTCTCATTCTCCCTCTTTCACTCTCTCTATATATCTATATCTATCTATTTCTATATATCATAAACCATATATAGTTTATAAGTACCATGTACCACGTTTCCTTTTTTTCAGCTATTGTTTGTGAACAGTTAGATTCCATGATTTGGCTATTACAAATAATGCTGTAACAGCCATGAGTATAAACACCTCTTTAAAAAGCTAAATTTCTACCTTTTGGGGAAACAAGGAAGTGAGATTGCTGGATCATATGGTAATTCTATTTTTAATGTTTTTAAGAAGGTACCAAAGTTTTTCTATCGTGTCTCTACTAGCTTGCATTCTCACTGGAAGTGTATAGTGATCCCCTTTTCTCCATATCTTCACCAGTGCTTGTTATTGGTTGTCTTTTGATAATAACCATTTTGACTAGGGTGGAGGTGGTATATCATTGAGACTTAAATTTAAATTTCCCTAATGAACGGTTTAATTGAACATTTTTTATGTAACTGTTGATTACTTATACAACGTCTTTTGGGAAATGTCTATTCAGGTCACTTCATTTCTTTTTAATTATTTTATTTTTGGATTGTTTTCATGATTGATATTGAGTTCTTCGAATACATATATTTTAAATATTATTCCCATGCGAAATGTGTTGCTTACAGATATTTTCTTCTAATACAAATAAAAATTTTGTTTTCATTTCTTTTACTGTAAATAAGTGTTTTAGTCTGTTGTAACTCCAAGTTCAGTTGTTCCTTCTTCTCTTTTTGCATGACTGGTTGCTGCATTCAGTTGATCTGTATGCTTGGGGTAGAATTACCTAATATTTTAAAATAACATATTGATTTGATTTTAAATTTTTTAATCTTATTTCATTGACTTTGTCTTTACTTATTTTATCAGTTCATATTTAAGATGGAATGATTGCCCAGCCCCATGTTTCCCATGGCAGATAAAATCTGCCAAATATTAGAAATTGTAATGCATGATTTTTACCTTTATCATACATGATATTAGGACACAAGGTTTTTTTTTTCATTTAATCCTCAAAATATTCAAAGAAGCACACTGTGTTGTCCCTCACATGATGGGAAAATTGGATACTTGGAGAGAAAAATCCCATGGCATGTTAATATAAGACGGTATATTTCTGATCAAGTTTGCTTCCAATCATGCAATATGCTTTGAATCACCACGTTTTCAGCTTTTCTTTCTTTCTCTCTTTTATGCATTACCACCCCTACCCTCTGTAATTATTGTCTTTCTTTTCCCTTCAGCATTTCTCAGTGATTTTATTTTATTTTTCTATACAATATCCCAGGGACTGGAGGTTTACAACTTTGGTGGAAAAGAAAACTACATTCGAGTAGTTCAAAATCTCCATGACTATGCTTACCAGAATGACTGATAAGTAACCTGTTACCCACTAAACAATTCTAAATAAGTGAAGTAAACAGAATGACTGATGTGTAACTTGTTACCCACTAAAGAATTCTAAATGAGTGAAGTAAACAGAATGACTGATATGTAACTTGTTATGCACTAAAGAATTCTAAATGAGTGAAATAGATGAACATCCATTTGACCTAAAAAGAACTCAATTTCCTTTGTAGATTTTTCTAATTAACCATAAACTAAAAATACCATCTAATCTCTCAAATAAGATTTCACACAGGTCAATTATGTCTGTAATCTCATATTTACTTTATTTTTATTTTTATTTTTTTTATTTTTTTTATTTATTTATTTATTTATTTTTGTGGCACCGGGGATTGAACTCACAACCTCGCGCCTACCAGGGCAGGCGCTTAAGGCACTGAGCCAAATTCCCAGCCCCGGTTTTTGAGGCAGGGTCGCACTATGTAGCTCAGGCCGGTCTTACACTCGCGTTGTAGCCCAAGCCGGCCTCGAACTCACAACGCTCCGCCTACCTCAGCCTCCTGAGTGCTGGAATTAAAGGCGTGCGCCACCACGCCCGGCCTCATATTTACTTTAAACTATGAATTTTATTTAGAAGAGATAGGAAGTCAGTAATCATTAGGTCTGAGGTTTTCATAAACACTTGCTAAAGAAAAAAATACATATTTAGAGGAAATGCCTAATTACCCACATCAAAAATTCCTAGTTTGGAAGTAATTGTCAAAGAGAAAATCATGAGAATCTTAAACCACAGATGGAAGCTACTTGTCCAAATAATCAAAAGATAATTTACTTTTTACTGAATTGTAGAGAATTAACTTTTACATTGTGTGTGTGAGAGAGACAGCGAGAGTGAAAGAGACTCAGACGAGGAGAGAGAGAGAGAAAGAGAAAGAGAGAGAGCAAGCTGACATAGTGGTTCATACACTCAAAAATAATTCAATTAAATTATGTATACAAATTGAATTATTGCATGAGTACTGTAAAAATCTATTTATAACACCTATTATGTACTTACAAATATAATTTAAATGAATGTATTTATCTTATAAATTTACCCTACACTGAGTCAGAATAAATTAGTTATTTCAGTTTAAAGACCATTATTTACAGAATGAAAGAAAACATACAAATCCATGCTTTTGAAATTTATTTGCTCTATTGGATTTGACTTAACTTTCCCTCTGGAGATCACTAGCAATTTTGCTCTATAATTTGCTTAGTTTTTTATTTGATTAAACAATCAGCTAAGTCCTGAATTGATACCAATTTTACCTGTGTACGGAAGCTTGTAAAAATCAAAGTATTATAACATTATTCATTTAAGACACATGAATTCTCAAATAGAAGCTGTAACTGTTAAAATATGACTTCTTGAGAACTGTGGTGTATTATGCTATATTTCAAATTATTTGTTTATATATTTTGAAGTGAAAAAAGTTTCTTACTCTGGGGACTTCCTAGGTTGTCAAATCAGGGAAAGTGTCAGAGAAAACAGTCATTTTAAGCAGATGCATTATATGTTCTTCCCAGACATACCAGAGGCACATCATGCCTTGTAAATTCTGTATTTCCTGATTAGATGTATTTCTGGAGTATAAAAAAAAAATAGAGTTGTAATAATACAAACTAGTCCTACCTTAACATTCTGCTACCAAATACCTGTCTACCATGTTGTGTGAAACAGAAAATAGAAAAAGGCAAAAGTAAGAAAAAAGACTCCATTTCTAAATACAAATAATATTTACACAAACAGAAATGATATTAATGCAGATTCTGTGACAAGCATTCTAATGAGTGTATTACACATACGCATTTTTTCTAATTTAATCCCCCCTCAAAAATCTGAACTAATCACTGTGATCCTACTTACTTTATGGATGAAGAATCTGAAATTCAGAGACATTGACTCATGATGATGGCTTGGATAGCACAATTAGTAATCAGTTAAAATTGCATTTAGTTGCACATCAGAAACTTATAAAATTGTGACTTTAACGGAAGACGTGATGTTTGTCGCTTTCCTTGTTGCTGGGGCAAACCTTCCTGACACCCACAAACTGAACAAGGAGAGGTTGATTTGGTGTTTGTTTCAGTCCATGCTCAGCAGGTGTTAAGGCAGAACCAATATGGCAGAGGAGCCTGGTGGTGAAGACGGGGTTCCTGCTGTAGCTGTCAGAAAGCAGAGGGAGAAGGAAGGAGCTGGTGAACATGAACGACCCTTCCTGGTCACATCCCTAGTGACCTTCTCTAACCATGCCCCAACTTCTACCAGCAGATATGCTGTACGCCACCCATAAACGAATCATCTTCCAAAAGTCTATGGCTCCAAGGTACCATAAAGCCCAAGGTCATGGAATATGTTCAGCCATCTTCAGCAGTTGTTTTTACCCCTGCAGTGAAATCTTTCAAACACTCTTTCACACTGACTGGGAGAGACCAAAGTTAAAAATTCAAAATGTAAGTGGTGCTATTTCACTCTTTTATTTCAAGATGTTTTCTCAAAAACCTGAACAACAAACTTTCCTTGGATTTAATTGCTCTGAACTTCATCACATGGGTAATAATATACTTTTAAAGTTCTCAATTTACTATTATTAAATTATGCTTTCATAAGAAGGAAAAAAGTGAGCATATATTTTTCAGGCATTCGCAGATCTTAAATAATTTTTATCTCTTTTTTATAGAATGCTATGTATTTTTTACTGGTGTTCAGTAACACTTAAAAACTTAGATGCAATATAGGTTTCAACTTTGGTACTATACTAAATGTTTGTCTACATGAATTTAAAAAGTATGCATATTATATCTAAAAGAGTTGGAGAGATCTTGGAAAGTTGTATGAATGTGTTGATACACAGAACATACTTGGTTAATTTATGTCCACTTTTGATTATGACTAGAATTAATAAAGTAGTTGTAAGTTGACAGATTAATCCTCCTTGAATGGATTGCTATTTATATTTCAGAAGGTCATTTTGAAACTTCAAGAACTGGAACAATGCACTCTCTCAGTATAGCAAAAATGCCTCAAGGTATTGAATAATGTTAAATTTCATAGTAGCCTTTTTGATGTATTATTTTTTACATTATTCTATTTTTGTAGAGCATAGAAGTCAACATCTGCAGAATTGCAAAGGACAAATTTATTGTAATATTGAAATTACTTCTGTTTTCAGAATTTTAATCTTAGTTTCCAAATTCATACCATAAAAAGCTACTTATTTAACAATGAAATTAGTGTACAAATAAAATAACTTTATGTATAGCATAATAAAAGAGCTTGATGTTTCTAGTCCTTGTTTGAAATTGTGTATTTTGGATTATATACTAATGTGGTAGATTGAATAGTAGTTAGAGCTCATGTGGAAGGAAGTTAGTCATCTCCACAAAATACATTGATGAATATATTTAAGGATATTCGCTTGTCAACATGATGGTGTAGAAAATCAATGTAGTCTTTTTATTCTCTAATTAGACATAAGAAAGTAATACAATATATGTAAATCCAAAAACTTCATTATGTAAAGACTGTTGAATTATAATTTTATCTTTTTGGTACCAGAAATCAACTCAAGATTTTGTGCTTGCCAGGTAGGTGCTGTACCACTGAGCTATGTTCCTGGTCCTGTACTTAGTTATTTTAATATTATGCAGTACATATTTAATGCTTGATCAATTTTGTCATTGGTATATTGCCTAAAAGTTTAGCAACATGAGATTTACAAGCAAGAACTTGTTTCATATTTATATTTATAGTATTCATTTTAGTGTACAGAAAGAAATATGAGACCATATATGTGGACAAATGTATAAATGTTACTTACTAAAATGAACTAACTCAGATGAAATACTGAGATTTTTATAATTCTTTGAAAACATAATGGATAACAGAATAGCTTAGTAGTTACTTCTGTTTAGTAAGTTTAAGATTATCAGAATTTCTTGATATTCATTGAATATGTAATATAATCCACTTATTTCTATGCACACATCTGCAAATTCTTTTTCTTCATTTTGATCTTGGATACTAATAAATTTACTGAGTAGAAACTTTAGATTCCATTATATTCTGATGCTGTTTGAGGACAACATTGTTTAAATCCTGATTGTTTCAAAAGTTGTAGATCAGGCAATTAGAAGAAACAGCAGCTGTGTATCTGTTGCCTGCAATGCTGGAAAAACTCATTTTCCTAATCTATTGCTGTCATATCATATAAATAGGCTAAGAGTTTATCTGTGATAAATGTGCTGTGTTTAATGCAATGGTACAGTCCCTCAATTTGAGTACCTAGCCTTGTGTCAGCCTAAAGTTCCTGCTGCTGATTTAATTAGCTAAAGCTTCATGTTAATAACTTTGCAATTAAACTTTGGAGTCTCACACTGAAAAAATATAATCCTTTCACAAAACAAAAAAAAAAATAAAAATGAGCTTGATAATAAAAGTAATTTGCATTTTTTGCAAGTGTGTTAAATGGCTGATGAATAATTCAACACTTGGTGTTGGTTCTGCAGACTTAATGAGCCTCCCTAATTTGCCTTCCATACAAAATTATAAATTTTGTTCTATGTTTATGAATTGAAAAGCATTCATTAGCAAAATGCATTCATCGATGTACTATATGTTGTTAATAAGAAAAGCTTTTAAAAACATTTGGCTGAAAATATGTTCTAGTACTATAAGCAAAATTCTTTTCCACTAAGAAAAAATGCTTATAACTATTACTCATTTTACTACAATGTAAATGTATACATATCATGAGCAATGCATAAGTAAAATTTACTAATTTTTTGTTATAATGATTTTGCTTTTTTCTCTAGATATCATGTATTAACAGTTGCATAGAAACAAATTTTACATATTTCTCGTAGTCCTGGAGCAATCATAATTGACCTCGATATTTAATGACACAGTTCAACTAGTGATAGCAAATAGATTGCTAGGTGTTCAAAGCTCAATTTTATAATAGTTCTTCCAAAGGTAAGAATTTCCTAATCCTTGCATATGTACTTATTTCCCAGCAAAAATAACAATTGTATTCATTTATCACTGAAGAAAATTTTCATTTAATTAGGCAAGCAAGAGGAAAAATTGTAAAGGAAAACATTAGTTCTGATTTGAAGATTCTAATAACCTCTGTAATGCATTTCACCTCAACATATGTGCTAATAATCTTCAAATAGATAGGCAAATATTTGTTAACCTTCATTGAGCATTTACTCCATATCTGACTTAGTCTATGTGCTTCATACACACTTATTAATAGGCGCAAAAATCAACATTAAGGTCAGATACTGTTGTACTATCTCAATAGGAGAAAACTGAGGCTCAGAAATTTGCATCACTTTCCCTAATAGTTAATCATCTGATTGCTGGTGGAGCAGATAGATATTTGAGTGCTAATTAATGTCTCCTGACACGTGCAGGTAACTCTTAAGCATTATCTTCCTGAACTAAGTTGTACAAATTTCCTTTTGAACCTCAGCCATTGTTCTAGTTCAAGCGGATTTGCTTTGGGGGATACAAACATGGAATTCTTTTTATCATGCCATCTCAATGATGTAGCTTATAAAAGAATTAAACCAGTTCTGATTTCTCCTACCTGGAATGCTGGTCACTTAACACATCAGTAAATTGTCTTAACACATTGGTAAATTGTAATTTATTGTAGTTTATTTCTATATATAAGAAGCCTTTTGAACTCAGACTGCCCAGATTCAAAGAACCAATCCAAAAATGGGTATCTCAGGTGAAGAAATAAAAATGGAAAATAAATATATGAAAAAATGTTCAGCATCATTGGTGATTCAAGAAATGCAAATTAAAACAACTTTGAGATTCCATCTCATCCCAGAAAGAATAGCTATCCTCAAGAAATCAACCAGTAACAAATGCTGGAAGGGACTTGGGGAAAAAGGAACCTTCTCCACTGTTAGTGGGAGTGTATACTGGTGCAACCACTATGGAAATCAGCATGGAGCTTCCTCAAGAAACTAGGGTTGGACGTCCCATTTGATGCAGCCATTCACCTTCTGGGTATTTTCCCAGATGAATTAACAACAATACCACAGTGACATCTGTGCACCCATGTTTATAGCTGCACAATTTATAATAACTAAATCTTGTAAACAACCCAAATGTTCATCAACTGAGGAATGGATTAAAAAGTTGTAGCATTTTTACATAATGAAGTACTGCTCAGCTACTAATAGGGATAAATTGAAGGCTTTTATAGGTAAATGGATGCCACTACAGTCCACACTCATAAGTGAAATAAACCAGATCCACATGTGTAAACACTGCCTTGTCTCCCTAGTGTAAGAAACTGAAAAAGTTAAACAAGACTGAAAATCTACAATAGATATTGTGAAAGGGAAAGAAACAGCCTAAAAATAAAGAACAGCTGAGATGGGTGAAAGAAAAAAAGAAAGAAGGGAAAAGGAAAAAATATATACATGTGTATACAAAATATAGCTAAGATAATTATGCTACTGATTTCTCTTAGTTCATGGAAGAGAATAGTTTGTACTTATATTGTTTGATCAATTATAGATGCATATATTTTGTAATCCGAGCAACTATTTTTAAGATAACAATATGCAATACATTAGTCATCATCAGTTTCCTATTATCTTGTTTTTGAAATTCTGTATCTTTGTATTGTTTTTTCTCTTTAAAATAGAATATAAAGAGAAACTTTTTGTTCTCTTACTTTTTCAAAACTCATTTCCATGTGTGTTTTAGGCAGACAGTTGTCATTTTTTAAAGAAAGATTTGAACTTATTGAAAACTACTTGTTTTCTTGTCAGAAGAGAGTTTGAGAGAGAGACGGAAATATAAAAAAATTATTTGGAAGTAGGAGGATATGTCTTACATTTTACCATAACATCTAGATTTAGGATTTTCTAAAACATACTATATTCAGCAAAGTTTCTTCTATTTTCATCAGTTCGCTATTTTATGCAGAATAAAAAAGAATTATCTCAATTCTTTGCACCTAATAGAACCTCAAGAAATACTGGCTTCTTTCAGCCCTTAGTTGAAAATTTCTAAATGATGCCCTTTGGCAGTGTTAGCAATTACTACTTTGGTTAGCTAATGAAATTTGCAACCATTATGCATCACATAGGCCTAGAAAAAAATGTGTGCCCAATTCTAACACATGGGTTTGTTTTATTTTGTTTGTTTAGTGGCAAATCAGTGATTCCTAGGTTTTTGAAAAAAATATTTTCTCATATTTATTGTATCCTTGTATGTAGAGTGATTTTGTAAATTAGACGATGAAAATAATTATCTCTTCATTGAAGAGAAAAAAATATAGCAATGTAGGCCAGATATATAAAGTGGATTTCTGTTTTTCGTAGGACTCTGATGGGGCTGACATCTACTAAGACAAAGCATATGCAGTTATGCCTTGGACTAAAGATGAACAAGGTACTTACAGGCATTTTCTGAGTGCAACCAACTCTTGTTTTCACTCCAGCCTTGTTTCCTACTCTTCTGAAGATATTTCTAATTTTTTTATAAAATAAACATTATGCAGAGTACACCTGTATTGCAGGGCTATTTTTTCTTACTTCAGGGTTAAAGATAAGCACATAATGGGACTATTTGGGCTATTGCTAGAAAACATTTTACTCTCTGTTGGCTCATTTTCTACTCAGTCAGCAAGCTCTGCCCTTTTCGCCCAGAGCCCTGGACTCGGAATTGAAGTGCACTGGTTGGGAGCACAGGCACCAGGGGAAGGCTGAGACCTGAAGGCCCCCTGTGGAGATGGATGCTCTCACTCATTCCCATCAAACACCTCATCTGTCATTTTAATATTCTAAATAAGCAAAGAAGGCACTTTCAACGCATCCATGCTCTAAGTTTATAGTAAGAAAGGGAGACTTCTTTTGGTTTTCATCTTCCGATTTACTTCGGAAAATAATGAAGCAAACTGTAACATTAAGTAGGTCGTGACATCAGAGAGGATCAAGGCTTGTCCTGCTGGGTTAAGTAATTTACTGTTGTTTTTTTAAACTAAAATATGTATATGATATCTAATGTTGCGATGCATTTAACCCAAGTGTTCTGAGTTAGTTGTTAAGAGTGAGAGAGGCAAAGGGAGAGCTACCTTTAAATAGAGGTCTGGCAGAGGACTCTGTCTGCATCTGGGACCAACATCTCCCTTCCGAGCATCGATGGAGACACTCAATGCCTGGAAGGCAGCCCAGGACCATTGCAGTCAAAAACACATAGGCGAGGGCGTGTGGAGCCTGACTTAGAAAGTTGAGGTTAAAATTCTCATCGGGCTCATACATACTCGGCCTTTCAGATTTCACGTCGCATGTGGATAAATCATATCTGAAGGAATTCAGGAGCAGGGTTCCGTGAGCAGGGAAGGGGCACTCTCTTTCCAGGAATTAAGAAAACGTCTCAGCATTGTTCAAGGATTAAGAAAGCAAAAATCATAATACAAAGAAGTGAAATTCCTTGGGCACATGGAGCTTACTCTCTTGTCAAGGAGCCAGCAAGTCAATATTGCGAATGATTATCATGTAGAGTGAACGTTAGTGTGAATTCTCAAGGGTTTTAATTTTAGAGAAAGTGATTAGAGAAGCTCAAGGGATACCCTGCTCTCAGTTTACACCTTTTTATGCCCTAGAACTTAGATGTAAATTAGCGCACAGCATAAATAATTACCATTCTTGCAATAATCCTCATCTGGACACTGCTCAACTGGATACTGAATGTCCCCCAAACATGCATGTGTTAAAGATTGACCCTCAGTGGGAGGTGGTGAACCTTTTGGAAGATGTGGCTTTTTGACTTTTAATCTTGGTGCATCAATCTCATCAGATCAAGAAATGCCTAGCAGATTAGCAGAGCAGGCTCCTGGATATGTGTGTGGGGGTGGCGAATGGTGGTACACTGTGTGGTCCTGGGCTTGTCTTCTCGGGTGCTGCTTCCCTGCCATGAAATAAGGGTATTTCCCTGCAAGCTTAAGATGATGCTTTGGATCCCAGGGACAGAGTGTTACAATTCGGATGCTGAATGTTTTCCAAGTATCCTTGTGTTGGAAGCTTAGTCTGCCAGTGGAGTTTTGCAAGGTGTGGAACTGTTGGGAGAGGGGCCCTTGTTAGAGGTTCTGAGGACACTAAAGACAAACCCCCACCGTAGATTTAAGACCCAACCAGTCTTTCTGTTTGGCTTCCTTGCTCTACCTCATGCTTCCCTGTTGCCCTCCAGCATCAGCCCATGCTCAGAGCTGGGTCTGCAGGATCTTGGATTGCAAGGTTCAACTCTGTGAGCCACCAACCATGGCTGTGACTGACTATAGAAAGTTAACACAGACCCTATCCTCAGGATTAGGTTAACCTGCAATGATTATTTTAAATTTGTCAACATTGCCTCTACCCTACACAATCCCACAAGCCTCCTATTCTCCATGATGCTTTCTTCAGCTCCCCTCCACCGTAATATAGTCACTCCTTAGTCTAAATCCAGGCATAACACTCAATTACCCTTCAGGGTTTGTGAAGTCTGAAAGTTGTGCTTTGTATTCAAGTACCAGGTCTTGTGCTGAAATTGACAACCATTTAATTCCATTCACTAAAGGAGAAAACAGGTAGACACTCTCTGCTCTGTAATCATGCATCTGATCTACCGCTTCCCTGAGTGGGTAAGCATAGACAATGACTCGATACCTCACAGTCAAACACAAAGCCCTCGGTCATGTTTGGCTACAGTAATGGCTTTTTCACTGTTCTTTAGATCTCCAAAGAGAAGGTACTAAATTCTTCATTTTAATAATCAAGCTGTTCTTTGGAGTGTGTACTTGTGTGTGAGTGTGTGTGTGTGTAAAAGAGAGACAGAGACAGAGAGATAGAGAGACAGAGAGACAGAGTGACCCTTGATGATAAGATCTTTAACTACAAGAGCATCCGCAATGATTTTCTTACTGCCCACAATTTCACAAAGTTGAAAATAACGCTAAAATAAATAAAGCCTCTCAAGAGAACTGAGAGGACATGGAGTTACAATTGAGAAGACCAACAAAATAAATAACACTTGCCCATAACTGACCAGTAAATTCAAAACTACATTTAGAGTTTGAGGTAGAAATACATAGAGCTGTTATTTAACAAAAACCAGACAGAGTTAAGTACTGGTACCAGCACCCCTACGTGAGCTGACTTTGTCCTCTGGTCAATGCCATTACTGCCCCTGTCTCGAGGTCACTCCCAGCAAGCATCAGAGCCTGGACTTGAAAGGCAGTGACCTTGTCTGAGGTCAGAGCTTCCTTGAAATACACCCTTTTTGCAGTCTCACTGCTGTAAAAGTACAAGTGCAGTATAAATACGGGTAACTTTAGTGACAACAAGAAGACACACAGACCTTTTCCTCCTCTCATTTTGTGTTCCGTGCTTATTTATTTGACTTGCCTATCTTGGAAAAGAATAACAATGCTTTGCAGATGTTTGTTCTCATGAAAAAGTCCTGGTGCACACATCCAGCAAAACTGAATTTGACTGGACTTATCTCGCTGTCATCAGCCGGAATTCAGGACTGAGATTTGCTTGTGAATCAATAACCAGCATCAGGTCCAAATTGAATTTTATTGCTGTTAGCTTCTTGAGTCATCATTTTATGTCTCATCACCTTGCTTGAATCAACAGAAAGGATTTTTCCATCTTAGCTTTTTTTCCCCTCTCTTCACTCTCATATATATACACTGTAATCTTTTATTTATCACTCGCCTTTCTAAAAAAGCAGTGTGTATTTCTCTTCTTAAATTGAGAATAATTGTGTCAAAACTCCAAAATTTTTGTTCTCTTCTGTTCCTTGACCTCTGTTGCTTAAAAAAGCTTCAAAATATTTTCAAAATGATTATGGAGTGACGTACCTGTGAGAGGAAAGCAAAGCTATTGTTATGGTGTGTGTCTAGACATCCTCCCAAAGTCTCATGCAGTCACAGGGGGCAGGTTTTTCAGAGATGGCTGAATCTAAAGTGTGCAATTGATTTGTAGTGCAATGCTGGGATTAGGGGTGCTGGAAGTAAGGGTAGGTGATTGCTAGATCTGTCCACTGATTTAACTGGCACCACCCTAATCCCAGTAGACTACATACAAGATGAGGGACAGGAAGAGACGACTCTCCCTCCTCTCTTGCTGGTTTAGCTGTCTTCTTCCACCATGAACTATTGCCCCTCTGCTATTACCCACGCTGCCTTGGAGCCAGATAATATAGACTGAAACCTCCACAAACTGTGGGCTAACTAAACTGTTCCCTCTTTAACTTTGGAAGTTAAGCATTTTGTTCCAGCAACGAAAGAAAAGTAACCAAGATAACTATGAAGAAGTGACTCTTGGACCATAGCTTGTGTTGTTCAGGGTTTATTGTTACTCTCATGAGAGAATGAAATTGCAGAATTTTAATTTCAGGTACCTAATGAAGACAAAAAGAGCCAATTTATAATTAGCGAAATTCAATGGGAAAGACCTGAACTACAGAAAAAAAATTAAGTTGCATTATATCCTTTACAATCATGAAAATCTACCTTTGCATTTTTTAAAATGATGCCAACCAGCTCAACAATACTAGCTCTCATTATATATCTTCTTTTTCCTCAAATACCTTGTTTGAAATCCAAAGAGAATAAAACTTAATGGCAGAAAAGAGGCCAGATTTTCAAAGTTAATGCTCTGCACTTTCCTTGGAAATGGAAAAACAAATCTGCAAAACCTCATGTGTTCAATCACAGTCCAGAGCAGCAATGCCTCCACCATCCTTCTTTCCAGTTTCAAACACAAATTGATGTAACATTGCCCCCTCTCCATTCAGGTTTCTGTGTGCGAAGTCATTATACTTCAACATTTTTCTTTGCCTTAGTTGTTTTTGATTTACAAATTTCACATACTTATTTGCTTTCAGGGAAGACATCTAAGGAGTTTGATGTTCTAATTAAGTTCTAAGAAAAATATATTTTCTCCTTAGGCATAACAAGGATCTTTTTATAGATGAATTCTGACACCCTTCCCATAAGTATATTATTTTGGTTTCAGTTAACTGAATTTCAAAGAAGAAATAGTGTTTAGAAACTCTCAAAGTTTTAAATATTGATTTATTTTATTGTTTAATAAAAGTGAAGTCCGTATTTTTGATTTTTACCATTCAGTAAATATTCCTTTTTAAATTAGAAAGGAAATCAAGCGTGGACCAAGCATGATGTACCAGTGTTAAAATTCAAATGCTCAAAATTTAAAAAGAATTATTATTCCTAAGAAACACAGTTTTGCATTGTATATAGAAGAACTAAATTTTGAAAATTTTACAAACATATTTCTTTTTAATTCATTCTTTTAAGTGTTAGAAATTTTAACTCAGATTCATTCTAAGTTGATTTCATTCATTTTTGGTATTAAAGTATATATATATATATGACTTTGAACTCCATTCTTATCAAT
The DNA here is from genome assembly GCA_004363535.1 of Dasyprocta punctata. Lineage (NCBI taxonomy): Eukaryota > Metazoa > Chordata > Mammalia > Rodentia > Dasyproctidae > Dasyprocta > Dasyprocta punctata. Next base: position 11,430 of record RJWM01008613.1, on the reverse strand, counting down.
GGCTTTTCTCTTATAAATGTAGTGCATACAAAAGAAAGTATTTGGCTGTACTGGCTGTTCCAAAGATACTTTTGAAAGATGAATCAAGGAGTTTTATTGTGTCATAAGATGAATAATTTCGATTATGACTCTTTCTTGCAGAGTGTTAGCTAAATAGACATAATACACATAGAGGGAGAGTCTCATTTTTTATTTTTGTCTTATAATTCAATTCTAATAAACACAGACCTATCTAGAATCTCTACTCAGGCTCGAATATGTTTTGTCATCATGGTTTCCTTAACAGTTTGCGTGAAATCATCTTTCTCTTGTGAAGGACCCAGATAATTGTGAAGCAAGGTAATTTTGTATTGCACAGACTATAATTTTGTATTATACAGAGGATAATCAGGTGATAGCTTTGCCCAAATACCCACCTCAGACTTTTTTACTTGGAATGATTTTTCCCAGGAGCAACCACTCTTTTAATGAGAGAGGGAAAGAAAGAGAGAGACAGAGAGAAAGAGAGACAGAGGGAGTTAGGTTTTTTGATTCTTAGGGAAATTCTTTGGGTATCCTACTTCATGGTCTCTACCCTTTATAATTCCAAGCACTAAAGACTAGATTCTCTCTTAATTTTATGAGGCCAGCTATAAAATAAAGCAGTATGAATAGTACTGGAAAATAATTCGAATGATTTTGGACAATGAAAACATTGTCTGAAGAGTCAATATTCACTATTTATTGGGTATTTTATTGCTACCTGACACTGTATGTAAGAGTCTTTACCTGTTAAAGGTTTTCAGCCTAGACAGTCTATTTATGCTAATGGAATAAATATGATCAAGGTGAGAATCCACAGAATGCAGAGGAATAAAATATTCATATGGTGCAGGCATGCCACACACAGTGTTGCCCTCTGTCCCACGGATCTTAGACATTGTATGTTCGCCTATATTTCTCCTTCAGGAACGGAGTAGGGGACGTTCAACACAGATGACCACCCAGTGTGCAGTGAAACATAAAGCATCCTATTGTATGAGGTCATATTTGATCTAACTTTTTGCTTATATTTAATAAATCTATTTACAGCTTTACTTTTTGGCTTTAGGTATTATATATATATATATATATATATATGCATATCTTATTCCAGTTATTTAGTTTGCCCTGAAGACAGTAGATTCCCCTTATGACGTGACTCAGCATTTGTCCTTTAATTGTCTCTGTCAGCTTTGCTTCATGGATCGTACAGTCCATGTAGATGAGTGGGTGAAGCAAGAAAGGAGGAAAAGTCAGAACCGCCTGCTTTGCAGAGAATTAGAAATGGTACCAGGAGCAATGCCAGTTTCCCTAACTCTGAGATTGACAGTGATGCATGGTCTGAGAGTACACAGTGCCTTCAATTACACGACCCTTTGACAATGTCAGGAGCACTGGAATTTTTCCTAATTAAAAGGTTCTTGCCAGACAGTGTGGAGAGCAAAGGCAAAGAATATCTTTGGAGAAAGGAAATGGGATTTATAATAGTTTGAGTTTGAATAAGACCCTTCAACCAACAGAGCAATGGTACAGACTATTACTCATCTCCTAATTGCAGATTTAGGTTCACTTAATAACAGACACATAAATGAGTGGTTTTTTTCCTAGAAAAGTTTGTAATTTAAAGTAAGGACTATGATACTAATATTAAGAATAACTCCTTTGTGTTGAGCATTTATGGAATTCCAGCCTTCCTTAATCATCCTTTTACATGACTTTACCCATTTAATGCCTGCCATTCCTTGAAGTGACTCCTAGTAGAAGCCCTCTAAGTGACTTTTTAGAAGCCAACAGCCAAAGAAGATGGACATTCATGCCACAGAGTCACATTCTTCTTCCTTCCAACTATGTATAATGTCTGTGTTTCTCAGTCACCTCAGGCCTCAGCTGGCATTGGGGGAGCAAACAGGCCTAACCTCCTCTTGCTGGTGATCTGTTTTTCTGAGCTAACCTGGACATCAGCAATTAGCTTGGGCCCTTGAACATTTCATCCTTCCCTACCACTTCATGTGAACAAATTTCTCCAGACAGAAGTTCCAGGAGCTCAGAATGTCTTAGGACTGACCTTGCCATCTGATTAACTGCTGGGGTTATTCTGCAGATTTTTCTAGTCATTCCTAAGTCTCCATTATTAACCCAGACACCCGGGTTGTCTGTGCTTTTGTTTAAGATCTCCATGTTTGTAGGTCTTACTTTCCTCTAGTGCCCTATTACAGATTCTCTAGTATCTTATTCCCCCTTCACAAAGCTGTTGTGAAAATAAATGAGACAATGTGTTTGAAAACTCATTAAAATATGAGGACTCCTAATTTCCCCCTGGCTAAAGTGTAGAGGATTGAGCTGGATGCTTTCTGCAGTTCCTTCAGCTACGAGGTTCCATCAGCTACGATTTATTAACTTGCTATTCGAGTGCAAAGTGCTCCTGAAATTGAACTCCAAATACCTTATTGTGGAGGCTGATTCTAGTAGGCATTTTATAAAAAAAGAAAGATAAAAGGCACTCAAGGAAAGGTAAAAGACTCTACGTTCAATTTTCTTAAATTAGTTCTTAGAAAGAACTGCTTTTCCATTTTCTTTTGTGTAAATTAGAGATGTAATTGTATCTTAGCATTAAAAATGATAGGTCATGGCTTGAAATTATATATGACTTAAAAAATTTTTATTCTTGCTTAGTCTGACCTTGACATATGGCTTCAGTTTTTTTCAAGTTGGCTCATAATTGAATGTCAAATAAGAGCCTGTGCAGCTCATCTAATCTCGAACTGAACATTTTTAAAGCAAATACTGAATCTTGGGAGTGAAATGACAGCAACTGTGTTCACCACAGAAATAATTGGAGTTTGAAAAATAAAGCGGAATGTTTCATTCTATTTTTTAGTTTTCTAGTTAAAGTTTTAGTATATGGGCTATTTTAGTTAGATTTATGTGCATTTATAATTTTTCTAGTTTCTCTTTTGATTCTCAAGTATAAAAATTGGCACCCCTCATATATACATTTGGAATTCTGTCTTCAATCAAGAAATGAGAACATTTCATATACTATTGTTTCAGTAGACTCATCTTACTCCTTCACATCAACACTAACATGTGAAAAACTACAGCAAAATATAAGACCATCACCTATGCTTGTCATTCTTGCCACAGTGACACAGTTACTGTTGTGTGAACATCTGAATTTGTTTACCGAGTGACCGTATTTTATGGCATGATGTCAATTCAAAAAATAGTAGTTGTATTTTTACTAATATTTTCATTGAAATTTACATTCATGACTTTTGCCAGTTTACCCTAGGATAGAGATAAGTCATAGGGATTTAGTAGTTTTTCACTAATTTATAAAGACTGACCCTGCTTTTCTTTATAAAGTGCCATTTGAAAGATATTCAAATGTTACGATAAGTTTGTGTCACTCTTTTTGCTAAATGTAAGTGTTGCTGACTTGGTTTTTCAAAATGATAATGCATGCAGAATAGGAAATACATTAACCATTTCCCTGCAGTCTGAAATCAACACCAAGATATGTGTTTTCCTCCTAAGGATGCCCTAGGTAAGACCTTACCCTGTTTTCGGCATGGCTTACACAGGTTGATCCTGTCCTAACATTCCTTCTTCGGTAAATGCACAGATCTGACGTGCAAGAAATATCAAGGACACTGATTTTGGAATTTGAGCTCTCAAAGAAGTTTGCAATGTGTTGGGTTCTTCAGAGCTCTGCACTATTTTTTCATGAGGAGACTACAGTGGGGAAGGGGTGTGTGCCTGACCGAGGTCACACACTGAGCCAGAGGCGGAGGCAGGGCTCTAACCCAGGCGAGCTGCACTGAAGGCCCAGTGCTCTCCAAACCCTATGCCTGAGGCCCTTTTTGCTCAAGATTTCCATATTGGGATCTCCGTGTGCTGAGTGACCTTCTACTTCTCTTAGTTCTGAAGTTGAGACATAAAGTATTGTAATGGCTGTTCCTCTGTCTTCCTTTTCCTTTTGTTCTGATTGACTACATTCTGAAATTTCCTATCGTGCATGCATGGTGTCCACAATGATTCTATTCCGCGTTAGGAGCCAGTTCAAGTACATAACACCTAAACAGACAACTGCAACTTGAACTATTGTAGTGAGCCGCTGTGGTTTGAATAGACTTCAAAGTCAACCGGGTTCAAATTCTGACTTTGCATTAAAGATTGGTTGCATGCAGCTAGATAAATGTGGAAATTCTCAAGCCCAGAGCACAGTAGCAGTTTCAAATCTGTGTTATGACTCATAGCAAGTCATATGTCAATTCCCAGAATTACTATTTTGCCACGTGAACAATAATGACGATGACAGCAAACATCTGAAGATCATCTCATGATCTTTACTGTAAGCACCTCCAAAGCAGGCCGTGCTGTGTGAAGGTGTGGTTCTCCATAAAAATAAAATGCAAGAATAAATTTTAAATATATTTATTTCTAAAACCGTCTTTAACATCTCCCGACAATTATCATTCAGAGTACATTGTTGTTGAATGGAGAGCACATGCCTTCAAGTTTCTGTGGAAGTCCACTTCCACGAGTGGCAGCTGTGTCACAGGATGCAGACTTATTACATCTCATGCAGACTAAGGAGGAGGCACTGGGGAAAATGCGCCTCTCACAGGGGGGCTGCTGACAGGAAATGGAAAAACCCACCAGGCCACACATTCCCCACCCCGTTACTGTTCACCTGACAGTGCTCCTCCTGGAGAGGTGCGCTGGGTTTACTCCAAGCAAACATTAGCTATTTTAATTGTGCTATTGTGCCCGCATGTTTGGATTTCACTGTGCCTGACGAGAGGCATTTCTAATATGCCGTGCTGTAATTCTCTCAGCGTTTCTCTCCATCAGACCTACTCTTTTCACGAGTCACGGTAATTAGAATTGGAAGAGCATTTCACCTTTAATTTAAGGTTTTGATTCTAGTAGGAGTACTGTCAGCATTACAATAGTTTACAGTGAAATTGTTTGAGTCAACACAAATGTAAACAAAAGCATGTGGCTTGCTGATCGAGAGAAATCCCATTTTTTAGGGTATTTTTTCTGGTTTTAGATATTCGTCAGTTCTCATTGTCTTAACATGACTGCCAATATCATAAATGACCTAAAGTATATCTGGAAGATTTTCTCTAGCATTTCTTATTACCCCCGAAAGGTCCACTGAATGCTAAGTGCTTGCAGGAGGCACATTTGCCGGACAACCTGTGTATTCTTACTGAAGTTATGGGAGTGGGCAGGACGGATATCACTTTCCTGATTGAAAGAGAACAAGATGGAAATAACCTTCTGAAGCTGTTGGCACTAAAAACCTTCCTACTGTGAGGAGAGGGTAGCAAAATACTCCTTTTAAATTCTAGAGCCATATAATAACAGGGTTAGGCAAAGAGAACCGAAATTGCAGAGAAGAGACACCAGTCTTTTAGAAGTACAATGTTTTGCACCTTTAAGAACAGAATCCGTGGCAGATCGCTGTACGTGACGTCCATGAGTCGAGTCCCACCCATCCTTCAGTGCCTGCTGCTTCAAAGGGACTTGTACTGCCTCCCTGGAAAAGGATGTGAAAATTTTTGAATATGAAACCTTACCTTTATAGACTGTTTTTTTCTGTTTCAGATTTTATGGAAAAGCCAGTAGGGTAAATGGGGAAACTAAATGGCAGATTGGCAGGTTCAGAACCTTAGTAAATAGTTCATGTCCAATCAGTCTCAGGTGGGCTGCTCTCCCAGGCAGGCCTCAGCTTCATTCATGGCCCCAGTCATCCGATAGAGCTCAGTCAGCCTCATCTCTAACCTGAGTCTGTGTCTCTTTTCATTCCAAATAGTTCTCTCAAGGCCTTTCATTGTACGATTATTAGATTGACTTACAGGCTTGTTTCACTGTTTCCCTGTGTACCCCATATTCTTATGTATTATTTCCATATGTGCTACTTCTGAAATGCTTTATCATCATTTGTTCTTCATTTCCATACATGCTTGTGTATGGGTTATTTCCTTCCTAGCCTGAGACACTGAATTGAACCTCGACCTTTAAGTGAAAACAAACTCCCCTGTTATAACTCTCAAAATACTTCATTTCAATCTTTCCCCTATTATTTTTAATCATTCTTTGTCTTACATTATAAATAACCTTGCATTGTAAGTGCAATTTTCAGATACAAAATTGAGGTATCGTGCACATAATTTTTATTATCTTAGTGTGAATAACATACTGCCCGCACCATAGCTTCATTAATAAATTCTCATTACTCTTTTCTTTGAATGGATTCAGTTGGATAGTTCTTTCTTAAGTGTATCTCAAGAGGTGGCTGTCAGATGTCAACTGAAGGCTGTTCAAGACACCTATAGCTTCCTTATGGGGTTCTTGGGAACTTGGAACTCATCTGAGTCTCTGGTCTGTAGTGTAACAATTGGTTTGACTTTCAGACTGAGCAAATTCTCCTGGTTTCCCAAGAGCAATTTCCAATTTCAGCACTAGAAGTTCCACTTCTTAGGAACTCCAAAGATGGGCAGAGAGAGGTGGTTTGTTTCCTACGATAATTTGGCTTCCCACAGCCTAAGGATTGGGTTTTTGGGGACAGTATCCATGGTTTGGATGTTTTGGGTGTGACTTTTAGAAGCACAAGGACATTTAATTGAATAAATTCTGTTGTGACATAGCATCACTTTGGCTTTATAATAAGTCATGAATACCCACCTCCTAGTTAAAAGAAAGAATTAAACTCCATTAGAAAGGAAGGAGACTGTCTCATTGCAGTGGAAAATTTGGAATGAGAGATGATGTAGCATTGAGCTTTGAAAGATAAGTCTTGTCAAAGCATACATTGCATAATATTTTACAAAACAGGGTTTAATCATCTTTCACACTACCACTATGTATTGGCCAGAGTTCTTCTTACTTAGTAAATTCTTGAAAGATGCATAAAAATGAAGCCAACAAGACATAACATTAGTCAAATTTATTATTAAATCTTGCTTGAAAAAAGCATCATATCACATTTGATTCGATTAGGATTACTGCCACAAACTAATCAATATGGTTGAAGCTGCCAAATTTGAATCAGGATTAAAATAAAGCAAAAGAAAAAATATCTTAGAGAAAGCCCATGCTTGTTTTACCAAGATAATTGCTGAGAACTTTTCCATCTATTAATGATTCCAGATCCTGGTAGGTGTTTCTACAGTCATGGGCAGTATGTACGGAAACAGTAACAAATGACTGTTGGGAAACTCATGATTTGTTTTATCCATCTGGAACTACAAGAGGCAATAAAAATAAAACAAAGGAAGAGTCTCTATTTCACCTGTTGCTTTTATCTTCACACTTCTGGTACTGCAAAGGGGAACATACAAAGAGTTGATCACAATACACATTGATTGTTTCAGTTAATGACATGTTAACACTAATCCCCTCAGTATACACCCTCTTGTTTTGAAAGCAATCATCTGATCATTCTTGCCACTTTCTGAAGCAGTTCTGCAAGTCTTCTTTTATGAGTGATATTAGAAGTTATGATGCAAAAGGTGGTGACTGCTGCTGCCAGATACTACCCAGCAAAGAGGCAGGGGCTAAATACCGGGACAGTGTGTCCTCCTCAGCCACTTATCCGCTGCGTCGAGCGCTGTGTGATTTCTGGCTCATACTCAAAGTCAAAATGACCACAAAAGTCAACATTTTGAATTCATTCAGGGCATCAAAGCAGTCACAACAGTGCAGATAAAGACAATGAAGGAAGGAGACTTTCAGATCTGCGTTAAAAACTGCCAAGAAAGATGGGATAAGGGCTTAAAACTTTTGGTATAAATATTTACTGTAGTTGTCAATATCCAAGCAAGACATGACACTTTGTAGATGAACAATCTTATTCTCTTGCAGTTTTCCTTAAATATGTTGTACTGTCCCCACCATGAGCTGTAAAAAAATCAAGAAAATTCTTTCCATAAAACTTAACCTATTTCTCTTCTATTGAGTAGCATATGGTGCTTTAACGTCTCCTAAGTAGAGTCTGTGCCTGAACACTGATCGTGAGGAGTGAACACAGACATTTGCTGAGCACCCACTGCTCAGGGCTCGGATGCTGTACAGATCCTGTTAAATTAGTTTCAGGGAGAGGCAAAGCAATACTTCTCAGATTCTAGGATACAGGCTGTTTTAATCTCTGTCAGGACTTAGCCCCAACTCTATTAGATTCTCACAAATGTGAAGGATACAGTTTTAGAACAGTTCTTAGGGTTTTCAATATGGGCCGAAGCACCCAAGTTCAGGTCCACTGAGTATGGACACAGAGTGGGTTTTGCAGATCCAGTGCCCTCTAATTGCTTTCAAATGTCAGGTGCTGCAAGCAGGAGCAGAGAAACCCAGGCGGTGAAGAACTAATTGGTATTAGGACACGAAGATTTTCTAGGTCATTGGCTTACTTTATGCTCAGGTCGGTGGTAGCACAAATGCATCCCCTTCAGAGGAGACGTATTTTATGAGAAATGGGGCCTGGGTACACTGCAGCTGCAGCTGAAGGGTGTGTGTGCTCCAAGGGCGAAAGTGCAACCACCAACTTCCAGGGCACTAGAGGTGATTTTTCTTTGAGATGTTTAACTTCAGTATCCAAATACTACATTTTAGGAAATGCGTCCTTTCTAACAGAAGCCAGTTAGGGATGCTTATAAAGTGATGACCAGGATGAGAGCATTTTAGCAGTCTCTGCAGAGAGACACAGAACAGAAAGAGAGGATGAGGTGTTGTGTCTGTCAGTGCAGAGTCAGCAAGCAAGTGCGAATATGGGACTGAAATGTGTCCCTGTTCACTGTCTCTGCTTTGCAGAAATTCCAGGAGGCTTTATGTGCGTGTTGGAGAACAAAATATCCGTATCTCCTCCTCCGCACAGCCCAAGTGGCTCAATCCTATTGGTTTTGTGGAGAATTTAAAAATCATGTTAGTAGACTGTAACAGGATATCTGGAAGTATTTTCATTTCCATTCGTGACTGACTCATGTACCACAACAGACAGGAAAGGAACCCAAGTCATCTGCTTCGTGTTTATCAATGCACCAACTCAGTAATGCCACACTAATGTTGTACTTCACTTTTCCTCTTTACAGGATACCGTGCTATTTTACTTTATACTATACTGTATTACTTTTAAAATATTTAATCTGTTCCTCCAAATTCTATATGTACAATAAGGGTTAAAATTTTATTAATATTCCTAGGAGACTTAATATAATTCAGGTAGTGTGCTGCATGTGAGGTGGGCTGTGAGAGACTCGTAAGGTTTATATAACACTAACAGGATTTATGTATTTCCAGTTTAGAGAATGGGAACACCACAGGAAATGCTGGGGGCATTCTGCCAAGTGTCATGTTTATTATTGGTACCAAGGAGCTTATTAGAAACTCAATCGGAGCCTGGCTAAAGCAGCCTGGTGCCTTATGACAAAAGACACCACGTGATATCCTGAAAATTTAGTCAGGATTCTCCACAGAGGGTGACCAGAAGTAATAAGGTCCAATGCTACCTGCGTTATTAAAGAAAGTATTTTCAGAAAAATTGTTGCTGCTTATAGATTTCAAAAAAGATTAAAAATCTGGTCTCAAAAGTTAACTAAGACCAAATAATCACCAAAGATGAGATGATATGATCAGCACAGCAGAAATGCTGATCCTATAAAGGGGCAGTTATTATTACCAGATGCTATGAGCTGTGACATACCTGGTCTGAAAAAATGGAACTCTAATGAATTTCAATCTGGTTTTGAGGCAAAATTTCAAAATATAAGGAGTATATTCCTAGTTGTTCTAAGAGATCATGTTATATTATGATTAAGGTGGAAATAGAAAATATTTCATAATTTATTTTATGAATGAAGTGATAATTGCATTAAGAATTGCTATCATGAGTGCTATTAGATGAAACGGGTATATTCAACATCAATACATAGGTATTATCAAAGAAATGTCAGACATAAAGTGAAGTGTTAAGCATTATATATATCTACAGTTCTGGGAATTAAAAACAGGGCCATCACACTAAGCTTTACCTCCAGACCTATTTTAATTCTTATTTTGAGACAGAATCTTACCAATTTGCTAAGTTGCCTAAACCAGGATTGAACTTGTGATCTTCCTGCCTCAGCCTCCCAGAATGTTAGGATTACAGGTGGGCACCAATATTTTTCAACACTTTATATGTTAAGTTTTTTTTTTTTTTTTGCACCGGGGATCAAACTCCCAACCTCACACCTGCCAGGCAAGTGCTTAGGCCACTGAGCTAAATCCCTGGCCCATACTTTTTTTTTATTCTACAAAAAAATAAAACAAATTTTCACAACCAAAAAATAGGACACTAGCAATAGTTATTACACTATGCTTTGTTACCTTCAAAGTAGTTAGTACAAGACATAAAACAAAAGTATTTTTGCATAAAATGCAAACAGATAGTAACATGAACTTCCTTTCCAATAAATTAAGATAAACCATTAGTATAAATGAAACAAATTACATGAACTTATTAAGAGTGAATGTATAGAACCAGAACCGGTCCAACCAGACCGCAACGCGCCGGCGCCACGCGGCGCCAGCTTGCATCAAGGGAGATTTGATCCGCCTTCCGGGGATGGGGGCTCCGCCGCCCCGGAGGAGAACCAGAACTGGTCCAACCGGACCGCAACTTGCTGGGACTGTGAGGCACCGGCGCGCGGGCTCAGAATCAAGGACATCCCCCCCCACCCCCACCCCCCACCCCCCCTCGGTAAGCAAGCTGCTGGCTCTGAGGTCTGGCTAAATTGATGGCAACTAAGGTACATAAAGCAACTAGACACTAGTGTTTTTTCATAGATTTTGCAGGCCTCTGAACGGCACCCTGAATGTCTCTTTGTATGATAACAGTAGGCAATGTTGCGGACAAGGGGGATTCTCTTCTGTCTGATCTTCGAGGCCCAATGTGGTTCTCACCATTTTGTTTTACTCTGATCGTTATTACTTTTCTCTTTTTTTTCCTTTATTTTACATTCTGTTTTTATTGATTTAGTATCGTTTTGTTTTTGGTTCAATCCTACTACACCTGTTGGAATGGTCAGCTAATTTGAAGATAGCAAGGTATGTTATAGTAGCTATTGTACTCATATTATTGGTCTTCGAAGTTCTGTACCACTCCTACTGCTTTGTTTTGATTGACTTCATTTGTTACATTCTGTTATATTTTACTATCTTTAAAATAAAAAAAAAGAGTGAATGTATAAATATTTCAATATTTATTAAAATTCTTAATATGTAGACTTAACTCAAGTTAGTACTCAATTCATAATTATCACTTGCACTGCAATGTACAAGAGTTACACAGCAACTATTATGGAAAGCGCCTCCATTTGGGATGAAACACCCTTCAAATCCCTTTAGTCAGTGGGTAGCACA
>RJWM01008612.1:0-72032 GCA_004363535.1 Dasyprocta punctata | reverse complement strand
ATTATTAATTTCATTTCAATTCTCAGTTGGGCTAACAGTGCCACTTTAATTTCTTTCATAGCTTCATGGAGTTGTCTCCCCACTTCGGTTGTCATCTCCTCTGAGAGTTTAATTTTTGGACTCCCAACCTTGTCTGCCTTTACGTCAATCGGGTTTGTGCTGCTTGTATCGGAGTCCGGAGAGCGCCCTCTACCTTTCCCTCTTGGCATTTTCCTGGGCTCTGCTGTGTTTCCCCAGCCCGCCCGGGCTCCGCGGATGTCTGGTGAAGTGTGCGTGGATAGGGCCATCTGCCTAATTTCCTCTATCACCCCCAGGGTGCCCGTGCAGATTCCACCAGGACCCTCCAGGGCCTGGTGTGGGCAAGGAACCGTGCCTAATTATGTGCAGTTCCAGTCTCAAGATGGAAGCCTGTTCCTCGCTCTCCCTGGGGAGTGGGGGGTGCGGGGCTGGGGACCGCCGAGTTTACTCACTCACCAGCTCACGGCCACCTCTTTCCACAATCGATAGCTGCCTCCGCGGTTTCCACCTTAGCCACAGAAGTTCAATTGTGCATCTCAAGCACTTTAATTGCACCTTCCCAGTTTGAGTCCACGTTGGTTGGATTGAGCTCTGGTCAGAGGCGCCACCACCTTTGTTTGTTTACTTCTTCTTTTTTTTTTATTCTTTCTGAGGGCTAGAGTTCTCATCCTAGACTCCTCTTAGGTCCAGAGGATCCATCTCCCTCCCCTTTCCTTCTTTCTGTTATTGTATTATTTTGTATTCCAGCATTTGGGAGGTATATTCCAGGGAGCCTCCCTACGGTGGAGTCATCAGGTCAGCCATTTTTCAATAAGTGACTTTCAAATAGTGATATTTTTGTCTTGTAATGCACATAAATGTGATTCATACAACAAATCCATAGAAGAAAATTTCACATGCTGTATTTCTCTTTAATGAAGCTACACAGCCTTTTGGTAATAAAGCTGAAACATTCTACTTAAATTAGATTTCATCATGTAGAGACAAATGAATACAAATTTCTTCTATTAAAAAATTCTTTGTATTTTTCTTTTGTATTCAGACCACTATGAAGACCAACAACTATTTCTTGCAGAGACTTTAATTTGAGTGGAAAAAAAATAAACTTCGAGTCTGTAGAGATTTTTTCCCAAATACAAAGAGGTGTAAAATTTCCAAAGTATGATTTGATAGATTCTATTAATTAATGTAAGTATTCATAGATATATTTATTCTGCATAATTAAACAAATGATGAAAATACTTTAAATTTTTATAAACAATATACTTGATTTGTTTACCGCGAAGTGGTACCACTGTTTAACAATAATTTGTTCATTATAAACTAATAATATTTTAAAATACTTAAAAGTTGGACAATAATATAAAATATTTAAGTTATTATATACAAATAAAAATAAATTCCATTTTGGTCTTTATAACAGTATTTTATGAAAGTTGTTTTTGGTAATTTAAATGTTTCTTTGTGATGCAATATGTTAGTAATCACACGTGATTATTGAATACTTGAAATGGAGCTCGTGTTTTGAGGAGGTGAATTTTAATTTTATTTAATCTTAACTTTTAAAATCGTGTTTTGAGGAGGTGAATTTTAATTTTATTTAATCTTAACTTTTAAAATTTTAAAAATAATATTTGCGTTTTTAAAAGTTAATATTTGCCTTACAGGAAGCAAAAGAAGAAGAAAAGAACACAGTCATTTGCAGTCATAAGCAGCTTAGTGGGATGTGTCCTTCTAGGTCCCACCTGTACCAATGCAACATGTCACTTCATGTGACTGAGATTGTACAGCATGTGTCATGCTTTTCTACACAACATGAATATTCAACAATTAAAAGTCCCAAAGCTATGAGAGTATTTTTTTTATAACCAAGAATACCCTACACTAACTCAGTCTCTTAGAACAAATTGTCTTCCTGCCTTTCCTGGTGACAAAAATTTCACTGAAGACAAAAACAGCCACATTCCTCTAGATAGGAGTATTGACAGAGTTACAATTAAAATACTGCATTCTCTTAATGCTCAATTTAAAATGAGACATAAAATAACAGATTGTACCACACATATTTGAGGGTAATGGGCTCTCTGCTATTATGGTTTTAGGAAGAATATTTCTTCCCTTTGAATTATTAACATATTCCTATACCAGAGCTAGAAGAGGTTCACTCATTAATGGCTCTCACTAAAATTAAACCTGAATACAACACAAATTCCTTCTTGTATAATTCTTGTGCCCTGCTGCTACCAATGTAATGACAAGTCCTGATACACACTGCCTAGGTGCTGTGTAATAACTCCAAGTCTGAGGTGCATTTTTTCAACTATGACAAAAAGATATTAAAAGTTGGCTAACTCGCTATCTCTCCTTTTTATCATACACTGTCACCTTATGACATCTCTAAAGCTTAGATACCATGCAGTAGAATATGAACTTTATGTACAGTAAGTCCAAGTACTTTATGAGACATGCACATATAGATCTATGATTACGATCTTAAGCTATCTTCCAGATACAGAGATTACAGCAAAGAGCCCTTACTTTCACCCTCCCTTTCCCTTCCTCACCATTTCAGAGACTAAGTTCAGGACCATATCTAACTTCAAGGGGTGGCTTTAACAAAGGTCACTTCTCAAAACAAAACAAAAAGGACAGCTATATAGGAATATTTTGCTACTTCTCATATAGTTTGATCACTAGGAATTACCTTTGATAACCAACAATATTAACTAAAATGTACATGTAGAACAATGACTAGACAATCTGAACTCACTTAACAGCCATAGATCACTTTCTTTTCTGCGCTTGCGCCCTCCCGAACTCATGAAAAGTCAGCTTAAACTGCAAGACATCAGGTTTAACAATTCCATTCCAAAAATCCAACCATGCCTGTGAAGTAACAGAACACACATAGAGGACTTTACTGTAGCCCATTACTTTTATTTAGGTGAACTTCAGATATCTAGAAACGCTAGGCGTTTCCAGCAAGAATTTAAAATTCTCGCTACAGGTATATTGGCATCAAATAAATTGCATGCATATACTTAACAAGCATTCTTGCTTTATTTATTTGTTTATTTATTTATTTATTTAGCCTTTTTTGAAACAGGGTCTCCCTATGCAGTTCAAACTGGTCTTGAGCTCACTTTGCAGCCCAGGCTTGTCTCAAAATCTCAATGATCTTCCTGCTTCAGTTTTCCGAATGCTGGAATTACAGGTGTGTGCCACCATGCCTGGCAGGATTCCAGTTTTAAATTATCATCTACTTAGGAACATTCTTTCGTACAACTCTTTTTCCTTTTTATCTTTATTAATCCAGGGACAAATATACGTAAATACAATGCTTAGAGGTAACTTTAACAAGTCTCTTCCTCCCTACATGGTTTTAAGAACCTTCTTTCTTAGGAACTTTAACACAAAGTGTATTAAACATGTTAGCTTACTAATTGTACTCTTGCCATACACTGACAATTTTTTCTAACATCTAGAAAGTCTATATTCTGTAAATTGGGGCTGCTTCATTCTTTGTAAACAACTATATACATTGTAAAATAAAACAAAATGCACTGAAACAAGGGACAGTGGATATGGTACTTTGCATTTTATTTTCTTCCTCTCTAAACCAGCACAAATATTTGTACTGTTCAAATAAGTGGATTGATCATTCTATTCCTTAAAGACAGATTTTTATTATTAATTTTAACAAAAGGATAACAAGAATATGTTATTCAACTACTTCTATTTTCAACATACTTTGTGCACTTGGAAACACAGGAAGACTAGATGAGTCAAAATGGACTCAAATTTTACACTTTATGCATAATAGTGTTGAATATACACGAGAGAATGATTATATTTGAAAGTTTTTGCTAAGTTTAAGTAGCATTTGGACCTCGAATCCTTCATTTCTTGCAATTCCTTCTCTCCTAATATCACATGTGATTCAGGAACACATGTCAGTCTAATGATTTTACAATAACATTCAAAAAAGTCCTTTGCAAAAGAAAGCTTTTCTATACATCGAATACCTCTACATACCTAGAACTAGAGTTTTTTGTGGAAGAACTTGTTAATTATTTAGATAGCAACAATACTTAAGGCTATATTCTGAAGTAGTTTCTAGATATGATAATTTTGGCCTTGAAAAATTTCCTCCTCACTTGCATCTCTCTGCCTTCAAGCCAGTTCAAAAGTACAAGATTATGAATTCCTGAGAAATGGTTGAATCCAAAATTTATTTACAGAGGACAAGGTTTTCCATTAATTCCAACACAACGTATACAAAAGATGCTAACCTTATTAACTACACTGGAAAGCTCTTTAAGTTCCAGGGACTAGAGTTTCCAAATTTTATATTTATTTGCCAGTTGTACACAATATGAACAGAACAAAACAAAAACCACAAAACATTCAGAAAAGTGTTGTCTGAAAAATGTTCAGGCACAAATACACTAACATTCTACCTTTCACAATTGCTTTCCTGAAGTAGTTTAACAATTGCATTTCTAAAAAACATTCCATCTGAGTTCTCACAAAAAGATACAATGGTACCTCAATTCATGAATTTAATTGGTTGTATACTTTTTATAAACTTAAATAAGTTTATTTGAACCATTTAGATATATTGATCCCATTCATTACAGGGAACTTGTGTCTCTCCATGTACATGATATGTCTTGATTCCTCTTTTGTTTCCCCATAAAAGTCCCCTTCCTTGAAAAACCCACAAGTCCCTTGAAACTTCTACTTCACAAAGCTCTGTTTCTATTTTATTAGTTTCTTAGTTTTTGTTTTTCCCTTTTTTCCTTTCCCTTTCTGCTTTGCCTAGTTCCCTTTTCCTTTTGAAGAAAGGAAATACTATTTCACAATATCTATTGAACATTTTGGGTCCTATACTTTGAATTTCTCACACCAGAGAGATAATATGACATTTGCACATAAATGTACAATTTGTTTCACATATGATTATGGTCTCAAAATCCATCCGTCTAGCTATAAATGTCTCAATTTTATTCTTCTTTATGGCTGACTAATACTCCATTATGTATTTAAAAAAATACATCTTTTCTATCCATTCCTCAGTTGATGGCATTTGGGTTGTTTCCAAGATTTAGCTATTACAAATTGTGTTGCTATAAACATGAGTGCACACGTAGTGTTGTGGTATGATATTTTTAATTCTTCTAGGAAAATACCCAGAAGGACCAAATGGGACCTCTAATCCTAGTATTTTAAAGAATCTGCACACTGATTTCCACAGTGGTTGCACAAGTCTACATTCTCACCAACAGTGGAGAAGTGTTCCTTTCTCCCCACAGCCCTGGAAGCTTTTGTTATTGGTTGATCTTTTTTTTTTTTTTTTGATGAAAGCCATTCTTTCTGGAGTGAGATGGAGTATCAGTGTTGTTTTAATTTGCATCTCTTAAATGACACATGGTTCTGAACATTTTTTCATGTATTTACTTGCCATTTGTATTTCTTCATTAAAGAAGTGCATATACATATCAGATACCCATTTCTGGATTGGTCTTTGAATTTGCTGACCCTCATTTTTTTCAATTTTTATATGTTCTAAATTTAAGTTCTTTGTCTGGGGGTTCTGTGAGTTGTCTTCTCACTCTATTGGTGACTTCTTTTGTTGTGCAAAAACTTTACAATAAGATGAGATCCCATTTGTTGATTCTTCGTAATATTTCCCTTGCAGTCAGAGTTTTGTTCATGAAGTCTCTGCCTACATTTTTGTATTCATGATTTCTGCCTATATTCTACTCCATTAAATTTAGCGTTTCTATTTTAATGTTTAGATCTTTGATTCATTTTGATTTTACTGCAGTTCATGGTGATAGACATGGGCTTATTTCTAATCTTTGGCAGGTGGAGAGTCAGTTTTTCTAGCACCATTTATTAAAAATGCTATCTGTCTTTCAGTGAATGTGTTTGGTGTTTTTGTCAAATATCAGGTGTATGAATGTGTTTGGAACTGTTTCTGCATCTTCTAATCTGCTCTTTTAAGTCTCCGGTCTGTTTCTTGCCAGTACCGTGCTGTTTTTTATCACAGTGGCTGTGTAGTATAATTTAAGTCAGGGATTGTGATTCACCCTGCCTTGCCTTTGTCACTCAGAATTGTTTTCGCTTTTCTAGGTCATTTCTGGTTCCAAATGAATTTTAGGAGTGTTTTCTCTAGTTTTGTGAGGTATGCTAATGGTATGTAGATCAGGATTGCATTAAATCTGTAGAGCAATTCTGGGAAAATGACAGTTTTCAATATGTTGGTTCTTCCTACCCAAGAACAAAGGATCTCTCTCCATTTTGTGTTATCTTTTTCAATCTCCTTTTTCAGAGCACAGTAGTTTTCAAGGTAGAGATTTTTTTACTTACTTTGGTAGATTGATTCCTGTAATGACTGACACATTGAACTTGAGAAGTCTAAAAGCTCAACTAAGTAACTCAGCAGTTTGACATCGTAGAACATAGAGGACATGCAATTACCACTCTAGAATGTTGTTCATTGTGTCAGCTTGAGAAGTTTAGAAATTTAAGTGACTCAGCAAGGGGCCAGCGTCTTCACTTTGTAAATATGCTGAACCTCTGTAAGAGGAGGCCACAGAGATGGTGTAAGTGCTACATTTGCTATAGGAGTGGTAGCCTGCATATAATAAAAAGGAGGAAAAGAGGCTTCCCCACTCCCTCATTTTAGCTCTTATTACTTTTTCTGTCTTCCACTACCATGAATGGTTGCCCTTCTGCTATGCCACATTACCTTGGAGTCAGTTGATAATGAACTGAAATTTCCACAAATTTTGGGCTAAAGAAATCTTTCCTTCCTTAACTTTGGGTGTCGAGTATTTTGTTTCAGCAACCGGAAAAGTAACCAACACAGAATTTGATGCCAGAGAAGTGGGGTCATTGCTATGACTATAATTTACCATGTAGTTCAAGAGCCTTTGGGAATGGCTTTTGGGAAGAGTTTCAAAATGTTTGGAGAAGTCTCCTGAAATATTAAAGCTGGAAACCATTGACTGTTTTGTATGGGAGATTCTGGTCAGAGCTCAAAAGACCAGAAGACTGATAGAAATCCTGCCAGTAAAGACCAGGCTCAGAAGATTTTTGTTGGGAAGAAGTATTGAGTTGCTGTTTGAGTCCCGATAATGTGTTATGGCTTGGCAGAAAGTTGGTCTGCATTTGGCACGTGTCCAAAGACTTTTCCTGAGACTGATATTAAGGACAGTGCACTAATTAACCCTGCAGAAGAAATTTCAAGGCAGTCTAAAGTTGAGATAGTGGCATGGTTATTGTTGGGGCCTGTTAGTCAGATTTATGTTGTGAATAAAGAGATCAGGGCTCAGAAACATGATTTGAGACATGGGAAGTTTGACTAGAAGGGAAGCTCCAGGAAAGCTGTGAACTACAGAGATAGAGCTGAAGATATCTTGATTGTGGAGAAGGAACAAAAGAATGTGAAATACAGCCTGAAAGTATCACAAAAAGAAGCAAGCCTTCACCCTTTGTAGCCTCAAAACCGCAAAAATGGAAGACTGTTTTGAGGAGAAAGTCACAGAGCACCATGTTCCAGAATGATGCAGCATAGAGAATTTGTACCTCTAAATTGCATTCAGAGTGCCTAGAAACCCAGGCACTTGTCCACTACAGCCAACAGAGAGGAAAGTCTATCTACTGCTCCAGCTGGGAGCAAACCATGGCATCATCCATAGGGTGCTGGTTTTAGGTGAGTGCAGAATGCAAGAGTTTCAGGGTTAAGAAGATTCCCACTCCAATTTCAGAAGGCCTGTGTGGCCAGTCACTACACCCTTGAAAGGGTAATTTGTGAAGCTGTGAAGGTGAAGCTGAAGGTGCAGTGGAGACCCCAGAATTTTAGAAAAGCCAGAAATGTGAATCAACTCAAGAAAACTGCAAGGAGGGAGCAAAGGCATTCAAAGAGAGAAATTGTGGAATCTGTAACTTCCAGAAGTGCCCTAGCGGTGGAGCCACTCAAGCCTTTTGGAGCTTACAATTTACTTTGGAGCTCACAATTTACCACAGATTGCCTCAAATGGGGTACATGGAAGTACAGGACTTAATATTTGCCCTGATGGATTTTGAAGTTGCTTTGGCCCCAATCCTTTGTATTCCCATTTGTAACTTTTGGAATGAAAATGTTTATCTTCTGCCATTGAATGTTGGAAGTGTTTAAATTTTCATTTGCACATGAGCTTGTAGCTAAGAGTTTGCCCTACTTCTCAGAGAAGACTTGGGACTTGAACTTTTCAACAATCCTGAAACCTTTAGGACTTTGGCAACTCTTGCAGATGGACTAAATGCCTTTTGCAAAAAGAGATGTGCATGAGTCTTTGAGGGGGCAGGGGTGAAATGTTATGGTTCTAATATCATATAATATTGATAGACTTTATACTGGTTCTTAAGGATTGGAATACCTGTATTATAATGTTCAAATTGTTAAATGATAAGAGTAAGAATTGTCTTTGTAGCTGAAAACCTGTTTCAAGAAATGTGGCTGGTTGCCAGGTTGACAAGGGGTGGATTGCAATGGTTGATACATTGTGTCAACTTAAAAAGTCTGGAAGTTAAACTAAGTAACTCAGTGGTTTTACATTCTAGGATGTAGAGGACACGTAACTACCACTCTAGGATGTTGTCCATTTTGTCAACTTGAGAAGTTTAGAAATTTAACTAAGTGACTCAGCAGTGGCTAGGGTCATCACATTGTAAATATACTGAGCTTCTGCAAGAGGAGGCCACAGAGATGGTGTGAGTGCTATACCCACCCCAGAGGAAAAGGATTCCTCCACATTTTAGCTCTTGTTACTTTTGCTGTCTTTCACCACCGTAAACGGCTACCCCTCTGCCATGCCATCATGCCTTGGAGTTGGTTGATTATTGACTAAAACCTCCACAAACTTTGAGCTAAATAAATATTTCCTTCCTTAATTTTGGACACCAGTATTTTGTCTCAGCAATGAGAGAAAACTAACCAAGATACTTCCTAAGTATTTCATCTTTTTAAATGCTACTGTGAAAGGTGTTGCTTCTTTAGTTTATCTCTCAACAAATATTTTAGTTGAGTACAAAAATGCTATTGAATTTTGAGCATGGACTTTGTATCTAGCTATGCAACTGAATCTGGTTATTAAGTCTTAGAAGTCTTTTGGTAGAGTTTTTGGAATTTTCTATATAGAGTATCATGTCATCTGCAAATAATAACAATTTAGTTTATTCTTTTCCTATCTTTATTCCTTTTATTTCCTTCTCACATCTAATTGCTTTGTATAATGTTTCCAGAACTATATTGAATAGGATTGCTGATAGTGGACACCCTTTGCTTGTTCCTGATTTTTGAGTGAAAGTTTTCAGTTTTTGACCATTTTGACCATGACGTTGGCTATTGTTTTAACATACAAGACTTTTGTCAGATTGAATTAAAGGCAATGTATTCTAATTTTGCTTTAGCTTTTTTTTTTTGTCATGAATGGCCATTGCACTTTATTAATGCTTTTTATGTATCTGTTGAGAGAGTCATGTCATTTTTGTCCTTTGCTGTCTTGATGGTGTAATACTTTTTTTTTTAATTTTTGTGTATGTTGAACAATCTCTGCATCTCTGGAATGAATCCTATTTGGTTATGATATATAATGTTGTTTATGATTTGCTCCATTCTATTTGCCAGTGTTTTATTGAACATTTTTGTACCTATGTTCATTAGAGGTATTGGCCTGTAGTTCTCATTTTTGGTTGCATTCTTCTCTGGTTTTCAAACAAAGGTAATACTTGGGTTTAGGAGCATTCTTCTCTTTCAATTTCATTAAAGAGTTTGAGTAGTAATTGCATTTAATCTTCTCTATTTCTTTTGAAAATGTCAGCAATGAATCCATCAGGACCTGGGCTTTTATTTGTTGGTAAGATTTAATTATATTTTCAATTTCATTGACTGAGACTTGGTTATTTGGAATTTTTATATCTTCTTGATTCAGATTTGGTAGTTTATATTTATCTAGGAATTTGTCCATTTTGCGTGTGTGTTTTCCAATTTATTAGAGCAAAGTTTGTCAAAGTAGGTATTTATGATCTTCTGGATTTCTGCAGAACCTGTCATGATTTCACCCTTGTATTTATTACTGCATGATTTTTTTCTTTCTTTTTTTTTGATAAGGTTAGCTATGAGTTTATCAATTTTATTTAATCTTTTAAAAACCAAGTCTTTAATTCATTGATTCTTTTATTGTTTTTCTGTCTCAATTACATTAATTTATGCTTTAATCTTTATAGTTTCTTCCTTTGTGTGAGCTTTGGGTTTGTCTTATTCTTATTTTTCTAGAAATTTGAGATTCAATATCAGGTTGTTTCTTTGAGCTTTTTCTGTTTTCCTAGGATGACAATTCACTGCTATCAATTTACCTCTTAGGATTGCTTTCATAGTGTCCCATAAATTTTGATATGTTGCCTTAGCATCATCATTTAGCTGTATATATGGTTTAACTTCTTCTTTAATTTGACCTGTGACCAGCATTGGTGTTATTTAATGTCTATGTATTTATGGAGTTTTTGTGGTATCTTTTATTCTTGTCAATTTCATTGTACTGTAGTAAGTTAATATGCATTGTGTAATTTTAATTCCTTTGCAGTCACTTAAGCATGCTCTATAGGTCAATATGTGTTCTATTTTGGAGAATGTCCTATGCATAGTTCAGAATAATGTATATCTGCTGAATCCATTTGTTCACAGGTTTGGTTCAACTCTGATAATTTTTGTTGATTTTTTTGTCTAGTCGATCTGTCTATTTATGACAGTAGGTTGTTAAGGTCCCCCTCCATTAATATTGTGCTAGTGTTTGTTTGATTTTTCATATCCATTAACATTTGTTTTATACATTTGTGTGCTCTTGTATTTGGTCCACATATAGTTATGATTGCTATATATTCTTCTTGAAGTTTTCCTTTAACAAGAATGTAGTGACCTTCTTTATCTCTTTTGATGGGTTTTGGCTTAAATTTCACATTGTCTACAAATAGACTAGCAACTCTTGCTTTTTTTTTTTCTTAATTCATTTTGCATGGAGTATTGTTTTCCATGTTTCAACTTCAATATATGAATTTCTTTTTGAGTTAAATTTGTTTTTTATGTGCAACATATTGTATGTAGTATCTCATTTCTTGATCCATTTTGCTGGTGTATTTCTTTTGATTGGCGACCATTTGTATTGACTTTTATAACTGATATGTACTGGCTTATCCTTGCCATATTATTTTGTGTTGTTTGTTCCTTGTCTTTTCCCTCTGTTTAATTGCTTGCCCTATCTGCTGTTGTTCTTGTAATTGTGCACATTGTAATCTCTTTCTAGAATATCTTTCAGAACACATTTGTGGAGCTGGCTTAGTGGTTATAAATTTCTTCAGTTGTTCTTTGTCATGTAAGTATCTTATTTCTTCATTAATTCTGAAAGATAATTTTGCAAGGGTACATCAGTCTATGTTGGAAGATACTCTCTTTCAGGACTTGGACTGCTTTACTCCAAGCTCTCCTTGACTTAAGGGTTTGTGTTGAAAACTTTGCTGTGATTCAGATTGGTTTCCCATGATAGGTGATTTTTTTTTCTGTAATAGCTTTTGCTGTTCTATTCTTTGGTGAACTTCCAGGATTTTGATTATTATATGTAGGTGTGTAGATTTATTTTGGATAACTGGGGTTCTGTACGGTTCATTTATCTGTCCATCAAATTATTTTTCCATGCTTTGGAAGTCTTTTGGATTTACTTCCGTGCACAGGATTTTTATGTCATTTGTGCTGACTACTCCTTTTTCATTGACTCCAATCAATTTATATTGTTTTTCTTTCTATCACCTTGCAGCTTTTTGTTTGCTTTTTTCACAGTCCTTTGTTATTTTTAAGTATTCTTTTTTTGCGATCATTAGTCACTATCCTGTCCTCTATGTTTGCTGCTCTGTGTTCAATATTATTCATGTGATTTTACAAACCTGTAATGGAATATTTAGTTTCATGAATATGTGTTTGAAGCTGTTTTGTTGATTCCATGTCTTTCCTATGTTGATCATTCATATTTCCATTATTTTCCTATGCTTCTTTGCTTTTTTAATCTATGTCTACTCCAGATTTGCTTCACTATGCCCATCATGATTTTTTTTACCTGGGATATTATTTCTGATCTGATTTCCTCTATAGTCTCAGGTACCTATTTTTGAACTTCTGCTGCTGTCATTTCAGAAATCTGAGATGTTTGTTCTTATTTTCCACTACCTCATCCCCTGGAATTCTCCTGGGTGAACTGGAGGTCTGGGGTTAGATTTTGCTTTCACATCTTGTCATTTTCTATTTTTTTTTCTGTGTTGATGGTTGTACATTTCTTATATCAGATAGCATTATCCTTAGTATCAAAGCCTCCCGAGGAAATGTCTATTCTTCAGAGGTGTCATTTAGGTGTAGTATGTTCTTGCTTTTTTTTTTTTCTATCCTAAAATCATACCTTCCCAATTTATTAAGGATGTTGCTATATATTTAGTTTAGACCATTGGTACTGAACTATGGTGATGATTATAACCCCAGACAATCACAGTGTTGTTATAGGAAGGAGAGCATTTGATTAGAACAGGTAGAACATTCTAGATAAATTAGTGTAATTATCCACAACAATAGCATCAAGCACATTTTAGAAACTGATAAACTACAGTAATTACTAATTTGGTCCCTTTAACCATAGAGGCAAGATTTATATTTATATAACAAAATCCAACATAAATCAGCAATCTGTATGCAAAGAGTTTCTTCTTGGTAGAGTGATTTTACCATGTGGTTGGGAAACTTAAGCAGGATAGAGAACAAAACACATAGATGAATGAAGAGAAATGTAGTGGAAGCAAGACTGGAGAACAAATGATGTTCATGCAACCTTTGGGAAACTAGAGAGGAAGGTAAGAAAGAAACAATAAGCAAAAGATTATCAGAGTGAACCTCTGATAATCAGAGAAAGGAATAAGCAAAAGATTATCAGAGTGAACCACAAGACTACAGACAATGTTAACACACATGAAAATACTATGAGATCAAGAGAACTGGTTGAAGACTGGGAGAAAGAAGATTAATAGAATAAAACAAAACTAAAGATGAAAACCTAAACAAATAAACAAATAATACAGAAAAAGCAAAATAAGTGAAAGAAAGAAAAAGAAAAAAGAAAATTATGAGTGGGGCCTCAGTAAGTAATCTCTAACAAAGCTACATCTTGTATCTCAGGGAATGGGATTGCCATCTTCTCTAGTAGTGTCAAAATCAGACAGCGCTAAACTGATGGGTATTCCCACCAAGCTTGTAGTAGAATTAGTGCTGAATGTGAGATTCATTTTGGCCTCTGGTTGTGGAGGATGAGGACCAGAGTCTTTGGTCATAACTTTCTGTATGTTCCCTGGTGGCCCATCCATTCTTTGCCTGTTTTGTCTTTGTGTCTCTATCCTGGTTGCTGTGGCATCCACAGACAGAGATAGCAGAAAACTTCTACCAGTCTCATGCATAGCTGGCTCCTCCTTGTCTTTGCACAGCCACCTCTTTTTCACTTGTGCTGGCACATCTCTGTCCACCATGCCACTTGTTGCTGGGTGGGGCATAGTAGGGTGCTGTGGTTGACTTTCTCCTCATTACATGCCCTTGTAATCGCTAAGTACTTTGTTATCCCTAGAGTTTCCAGTTAGCTGATCTGGCACAAGGAAAAAAAGAGAACAAAGCAAAATTTTAAAAAGTCTGGTGGCTTGTCTGGGAGGAAACAGCTCACTTGCTCCTGTGTGCTCTTGGCGCAATTTGCTGTTGGGCTGCAATGTCCTCTGTTTGGAGGAAGGTAAGAAAGGCAGAGGAGTTTATATCCTGTCTTTCTTGTGTGGTTTGAGTGAGCTTCACTATTTCAATCTATCCATTTTTGTTTTTTTGTTTATTTTTTCTTTTCTTTTTTAAACATCCTAGTATGGCAGTCTTGTTCTGTTGTAGCTGGGGCAACAACTCAGCAGCCCTGTGGGCTGGATCCCTGCACTATGAAGTCTTGTATTTATATTTTTTTGATCTACAAATCTTTTATTTCACACTGACTTCGGCATTAGAATATATGTCCCCACATTTTTTAAGATTCCCTGTGATTATACTTGACTTTCTCTGAGTAGCTCCAACACAGCTCCTCCTCTGTTTAGCCATGTTGAAGAGCCACTTGTAAAATATCTATTCCACTATTTTGCAAATGTTTGTGTTTGTGCAGAAAAGATGACTGTGATTGTGTTCATAAAAAGTCACAGAACTCATAACCAAAACCGTATTTTGCCAAATGGTTCTGTTTGCGAACCAAATTTTTAGTAGACAAAAGCATTTATGAACCAAGATACAACTGTATTTGCAAAGTAACATTTTTATACCTCCATGTTTATAATGCACAGAATACTTCTAAACATCTAGATAACACTAATTGTGATAAGAAAGGACTCAGTTTGCCAATTATATATTCATTACAGTCTTGAATAAACTGTGATAATAGTTATGATCTGAAAATATCTTCAATATATGAGCATTCTGGCCTAGAATCCTTTCCTTTTTCACCAACCCAGTAGGCTACCATGCTCACATTTTCAAAAAAAAAAAATCTTTTCCAAGAATTGTAACACAAAATATACAAAATTTGTTAGTTTGTTAGCTCCACTTTTGTTGTACACTGGTAAAATATTTGACTTCTAGGAAGATTAGATGTTGTATATTAGGATTCTTTTGTCCTGTACTTATCCTGAACACACAAAGTAAAACACAATGTGCATACATAGGGAAAATGGTTACTCTTACCTCACTGTGAAAGTACTAGCACAACACTCATTCTATTTACTGCCTGCCAAGAACCAATGCACAGACACAACGTGTAGTACTCAAGAGGGAATTTGACTATTTCTCCCACAAAGTAACAATTCATGGGGGTTTTAATAAGAAGCATTACACAATTTGTCATTTCATTACTTCTACTCTTTACCATGCATCATGCATTTGAGAATATCTTGGAAGACTGGATATTTTAAATAGTACTTACCCTTAATTAATGTAAATTGGAATTTTAGAAGTCGTATATAGTTGGTCCTTTCTTGTTAGACAAAATAACTTTAAAAATTGGACCAAATACCTCATAAATCTGATGACCACATTTGTACATTGTGGTGTAAATTAGTCATGAAATCCTTCTCACAATTTCCAAATGATTTGTTAATTTTCCACATTTGCTTGAAGGGATAATAATAGACAAATCACAGGTGTATCAGATATGACCAGGAATTACATAGTTTTACCCTCTGATTTTCCCAGTACCTGGTCCTCTATTATGGTCAGAAGGTCACCAGGTACACTGCCACCTGTCCTGGATGGTGCATACTTTGAGTCAGTGTATCCCATAATGACTGACTTCAGAGAGATCTTGGTGATTCTAGATTATGCTTCCACAAAATGGCCTGTTTGTCACCAGCTACACTGGCCCCACTGAAGCTGAGTTCCTCTGCAGTAATGAACACACATTCATCTCTCCCACCTTAATGCACTTAATGAATGCTGTCAGCATCTCTTTAAGGTCAGGTCAACCGCCAACACTATGCCAATTGAGCAGTACATAAAAAAAAAAAAAGAACATTTTAGCAATTGATAAAATTGATGTTTACCCTAATTACTAACTATATGGGTTTAGCAGATAATCTTTGCTAATATTATTTAGCATTTTAGGAAATATCAAGAAATCTGGTGGTACTATGAATGTATGGCTTAAGAAATTCACATTTTTTTAAGGAATAAACTATGATTAATGGTGGGAATAATAAAGAATGAAAGAAAATCATGTTTACTCAGTTGAAATAACACCTTTTTGCTTTCTATCTGTATGACTTCTGTTTGGTTGATTTATTAATGCATCTTGATCTTTTCTGATGTAGTTTAACATCTGCTCAATTATCATATTCTTAACATGAATTTCCACAGCATGTTTTGTGCTCTATCTTTCCTTTGTTCTCTTGGACAAATTGACTGATATTGATTTCATTTGGGATGTGCGACATTAAAGGTTAAGTGGAGATTATGCAAGTGAAATAAGCCATTCAGATGAAGTGGAGAAGTTCAAAGGAAAAATAATGGCGGAAAAGGTGCTCAGCAGAGACACTGAAAAAGTAGAGGGATAGTAAAAGGAAGATGAATGTTTCAAAATCTGAAATACTGCCTTTTTTGATTGACTTGATTGATTTTTTTCATAAACTTGTTACTATAGTGTTACTGTAACAATACTCATCTGGTAAATATGTCATTGCTATTTTAGGTTTCTGAAAAGAAACCTAGTGAACTAATAACTCAAGATATTTCACCTTTTCTATTTTCTAATTATTTAATTACAATATAATCTCTTAAGAGGTTGAATCTGATATTCTCATTTTCTGAATGAAAATTATCTTTTGTTTTCAACGTTGGAAGCTGTCTCAATGTGTCAAGTATCTGTTACAATTTGTATATTTCAAATTTTCCTTCTTTATTCTCTCTTTTATTTTCTGAAGAACTTTGAAAAGTCCAATAATAAAGAGAAACATATCTAAGCTGAAATTTGATTTCTCTGTGGGTTTATCTATTATCAGAAAGAAAACTACCAATGTAAGCATTGATATATAATGCAGTTGTTTTAATGAGCATCATGAAGTCTCTCTTGAAGTAATAGTAAATAATTATTAAATAATGCTGTAAAAATCACACACACATGCACACACACAAACATGTGGCTAGTTGATACAATATGTAAGAATACAGTTCAATGTCAACACCAAGTATTTGCAATTATCAGGGTTAATTAATTAAATCTCAGTTTATATTGGATTTTATAAAATTTTCAATTGTGTATTATTTGTTAGTATAGATTTTGTGAACTCTAATATGTCAATAAAGTTATAATCATAATATTAACTTCCCTCATACAATATTATAAATTTCTTTTGCAGATATGTTTAGACAAAGTCAATTGCACTGTCTTGAAATTGAAACTCCTAACAATGGAAATTTGATGTAATTCACCAGAGCTCATTTTTTGTTTCTATTTCAAAATGAAATGTAATGAAATGATTTTATAAAATAAATTAGTAATGAAAATAACTAGAAAGAGAAAAATACTAAAGAAAGCATAGTATTTAACTGTGTCTATGAAAACTACTATCATGACTACAAGATTTTATTTTTTGTGTGCATTAAGTCATAGATAAAATACATCACATTCTCTAGAGTCTAAAACATGTTTCTGAAATGGTTGAGAGTCTTTCTACCTCTGTCTACTAAGATATTTTTTAAATGATTGGAAATTTTTGTTTTGATATGAGAACATAAAATTCAACAGAGGGGCAAAAAAGTATCAATTACTCCCTCTGTCTATTGGTACCATTCCACTTTATAAAAGATCTATCTCCCTAATTCCTATTATCTGTCCTTCATTTTGCTTCTTAACCATAGGTATTCTAGAATACAATACTGCTTTTTGGTTTCTGTGGAAAGATAAATATTTATTTATTCAGTTATAATCATAATATTAACTTCCCTCATACATACAAAAATATTTTTTATGTATGAACAAAAATATTTTCCCCACTTAGTTCTAACGTTTATATTTCTGCTGTGATTTTAATGAGTTTTGTAGCACATCCTGTTGAATAAGACATTGGCAAAGAAATAGCTCCATATGTGTTACAACCCCCAAATACTTCAGATAATTATTAGAATGAAGTAAGTAGAGGTTTTAATGGATCAAGCTATCTTATTTGAACTGTACTGATCATGTTTCACAGTTGTTACATTGGTCTCTAGTGGATTCTATGAATTAATACATTTTCAAGAATGAACAGCCTCATCTTTCTTGATGAGGGGAGTTACTTTTTGTATTGTATGTTGTCACTTTATAAGTAGCAACTGAAAATTAATTATATCACTCTATATCCCAAACAAATCTTGTAAATATTAATGAGATGAAGTTTCAGTTACCAATGTGCTCTAAATGCAAATTTGATATGATGACACTTTTAAAACAACATGAATTTAAAATTGTTTTCTGGAACTCTGTGTGTTTGTCCATTTGTGTGTGTGTATGAGTGAGAATCTTAACAAAGAAATTATTTACCTAATTCTTCAATCAGGTCTTTCTCAAAGCAATGTAGTATATATTTATTCACTCACTCATTTATTGACAAAAATAACCACATATATTAGCATTGAAATACTAAGATCCTAGAGATACTCTTCTAAATTTTGTTTTGTTTTGTTTTGCTTTTCATTTTTTTCCTGAGAGAAAAGGACTTTATTTATCTTTTATTTCAATGAAATAGAGATTCTTTTTTATTTTACTTTATTTTATTTATTTAAGAGAAAAAAGACACATATAAGAAAGACAAAAAGCAAAAGAGACAAACAAACGACTATAGCAAATGCATAACAGTAACATTATAAGTTTACAAAACAGGATGATAGAAATTTTGACAATGGTTGCAATACTGTGTATCGTTATCTTCCAAATGTTTGTTTACATTAACAGATATAGACACGTAAAATTGATCTAATCATATGAGTATTAACTGTTCTTTCTCAATAACTAATACATTCAGCTGTATGTTTGCTTTAGTTATCTTACATATAAAATATACATATATACAGATTTGTATCTTTTCCTTTTCCCTTCCCTCTTTCCCCTTTTCCCTTCCTAATTACTTTTGCTATTCGAGCAGTTTTTACCCTTACATAGTATTTATTACAGATTTTGAATCATATATACTTTTTCAGTTTCTTAGACTAGGGAGACAATATGGTATTTACACGTGTGAGTTTGATTTATCTCACTTATAAGTATGGTCTCAAGTTGTGTCCATTTACTTATAAAATTCTCAATGCAATCTTTCTTAATAGCTTTATCCATTCTTTGATGGGCACTTGGGTTGTTTCCAAGTTCTGGCTATTACAAATTGGGTTGCTATAAACATGGGTGCACAAATTTCACTGTGGTATGATGTTTTCAATACTTCCAGGAAAATGCCCAGAACTGAGATAGTTGGGTTGAATGGGATCTCTAATCCTAGCTTCTTGAGGAATCTCCACACTGACTTTCACAGTGGTTGCACCAGTCTACACTCCCACCAACAGTGAAGAAGAGTTCCTTTTTCCCCACAGCCCCTCCAGCATTTGTTGTTGGTTGATTTTTGAATCTTGGCCATTCTTTCTGGAGTGAGATGGAATCTCAGTGCTGTTTTAATTTGCATTTCCCGAATGACCATTAATGTTGAACATTTTTTCATATATTTATTTGCCATTTGTATTTCTTTCTCTGAGAAGTGTATATTCATCTCAGATGCCCATTTTTGGATTGGGTCCTTGAATTTTAGGGGCCTGATTTCTTTTAATTCTTTGTGTGTTATAGATAGAAGTCCTTTGTCTGATGGACAATTGGCTAAGATATTTTCCCAATTTGTGGGTTTTCTTTTCACTCTGTTGGAAATTTCCTTTGACATGCAACACCTTTTTAGTAAGATGAGATCCCAGTTGTTGATTCTGGAAAGTGTTTCCTGTGCAATTTGATTTTCATTCATGAACTTTTTGCCTACTCCTATATCATCAAGATTTTTACCTACTCTGTCTTCTAGTAAGTTTAGTGTCTCTGTTTTAATATGCAGATTTTTGATCCATTTTGACTTTATTTTAGTTCATGGTAATAGACATGGGTCTAGTTTTAGCTTATGGCATATAGAAAGCCAGTTTTTCCAGCACCATTTGTTAAGCAGGCTATCTTTCTTCTAATGTACATGTTTGGCCCCTTTGTCAAAGATGAGCTGGCAAAGTGTGTTTGTAGTTGTGGCTGTATCTTCTAATCTATTAAATTGATCTTTAGGTCTGTTTTTATTCCAGTACCATGCTGATTTTATCACAGTGGCTTTGTAGTATAGTTTCAAGTTGGGGATTGTGATGCCTCCTGCCTTCCCTTTGTTGCCCAGAATTGCCTTTGTTATTCTAGGTTTTTGTGGTTCCAGATGAATTTCAGAAATGCTTTTACTAGCTCTGTGAGGTAGGCAAGTGGTATTTTGATTGGAATTGCATTAAATCTGTATAATAATTTTGGGAGAATGGCCATTTTCATGATGTTTGTTCTTTTCATCCATGAACAGGGAATATCTTTCCATATTCTGAAATCTTCAATTTCCTTCTTCAGAGTAATGTAATTTTCACTGTATAGATCTTTTACTTCCTTTGTTAGATTGATTCCTAAGTATTTCATTTTTTGAGTGTTATAGTGAAGGGTGTGGTTTCCCTTACTTCTCTGTCAGTGAATTTGTTGTTTGTGTACAAGAATGCTATTGATTTTTGAGTGTTCTCCTTGTATCCAGCTACATTACTGAATTTGGTTATTACTTCTAGAAGTCTTCTAATGGATTTTTGGGGGTCTTCTATGTAGACTATCATATCGTCTGCAAATAATGATAATTTCACTTGTTCCTGTCCTATCCTTATTCCCCTTTTTTCTTTCTCTTGTCTAATTGCTCTGGCTAACATTTTCAGAGCTATACTGAATAGGAGTGGTGATAATGGGCATCCTTGTCTTGTTCCTGAATTTAGGTTGAAAGTTTTCAGTTTTTGTCCATTTAGTAAGATGTTGGCTGTTGATTTATGATATATGGCTTTTATCAGGCTGAGGTAGAGACCATCTATTCCGAATTTCTGTAGGGTTTTTTATCATGAATGGGTGTTGGATTTTGTTGAAAGCTTTTTCTGCATCTATTGAGATGATCATGTGATTCTTGTCCTTGGACCTGTTGATATGGTGTATTATATTTATTTATTTGCATATGTTGAACCATCCCTGCATTCCTGGGATGAATCCCACATGATCATGGTGTATAATCTTTCTGATAACTTGCTGTATTCTATTTGCCAGTATTTTATTGAGGATTTTTGCTTCTATGTTCATTAGGGAGATTGACCTGTAATTTTCTTTTTTGTTTGGGAATTTCTCTGGTTTTGGTATTAGGATAATACTTGTTTCCAGGAATGAGTTAGGGAGACTTACTTCATTTTCAATTTTATTGAAGAGTTTGAGGAGTGTTGGCATTAAGTCTTCCCTAAATTTCTGGTAGAATTCAGTAATGAATCCATCAGGGACCAGGCTTTTCTTTTTTGGTAGTGTTATAATTACATTT
This sequence comes from Dasyprocta punctata, assembly GCA_004363535.1. NCBI lineage: Eukaryota > Metazoa > Chordata > Mammalia > Rodentia > Dasyproctidae > Dasyprocta > Dasyprocta punctata. Next base: position 50,795 of record RJWM01008612.1, on the reverse strand, counting down.
TCCATTTCATTAGCTGAGATTGGGTTACTCAGCATCTTTCCATCTTCTTGATTTTGTTTTGGTAATTCATAGTTTTCTAGAAATTTGTCCATTTCTTCTGTGTTATCGAATCTATGTGAGTAAAAGTTTTTGAAGTAGGTGTTGATGATCTTCTCTATTTCCACAGGGTCAGTAGTGATTTCACCCTTTTCATGTATTATTGCATGGATCTGAGTTTTTTCTTTCCTCTTTTTAATAAGGTTTGCTTGGGGTTTATCAATTTTATTTAGTCTTTCAAAGAACCAACTCTTCAATTCATTAACTCTTTGTATTTTTTTCTTAGTTTCAATTGCATTAATTTCTGCTCTGATCTTGATAATTTCCTCCATTCTTTGAGCTTTGGACTTGACTTGCTCTTCTTTTCCTAGAAGTTTGAGGTGCAGCATTAGGTTGTTTATGTGTGTTCTTTCCATTTTTCTGATGTGGGAGTTTAGTGCTATAAATTTCCCTATGAGGACAGCTTTCATTTTGTCCCAAAGGTTCTGGTGATTGGTATTTACATTTTCATTCAATTGTAGATATTGTTTAATTTCTTCTTTAACTTCTTTTGTGACCCATTGTTTATTTAGGAGAGTATTATTTAATTTCCATGTGTTTATGGTGTTCTGGTGGGTTTTTTTGTCATTCATTTTCAATTTTTCTGCATTATGGTCAGATAATATGCATGAAATTATATCAGTTCATTTGCATTTACTTAAGCAAGTTTTGTGGACCAGTGTATGATCTATTTTAGAGAATGACCCAGGTGCAGCTGAGAAGAATGTGTATTCTGATGTTGATGGGTGGAATACTCGGTATACATCTACTAGGTCTATTTGTTCACAAGTTTGATTCAGTTCTGTTATTTCTTTGCTGATTTTTTGTTTGGTTGATCTGTCTCTCTGTGAAAGTGGGGTGTTAAGGTCCCCTGTTATAACTGTATTACTGTTTATTTGGTTTTTCGTGTCTATTAAGAATTGTCTTACATAGTTAGGTGCTCCCATATTTGGTGCATATATATTTATGATTGCAATCCCTTCCTCTTGATATTTTCCTCTAACAAGTATGTAGTGACCTTCTTTATCTCTTTTGATCAGTTTTGGTTTGAAGTTTGTATTGTCTGCAAACATAATAGCTACCTCTGCTTTTTTCTGGGTTCCTGTTGCTTGGAGTATTGCTTTCCAGCCTTTGATTTTTAGTCTGTGAATTTCCTTCTGGGTTAAATGTGTTTCTTGTACACAGCATATTGTTAGATTTTGCTTCTTTACCCACTCTGCTAGTCTGTTTCTTTTTATTGGTGAGTTGAGACCATTTGCATTGATTGATATAACTGATATGTGCTGACCCATCCCTGTCATGATATCTTTCTGTTGTTGGTTTTCTACATTTTCTGTTTATTTGTCCTGCTTAGTGGTTTCCTTTTGCTGCTGTTCTTAAGAGTGCAGCTATCTTTGTCTCTTTCTATAGTGTCTTTCAGTACTGTTTGTAGTGTTGGTTTGGTGGCCATAAATTTCTTCAGTTGTTCTTTGTCATGGAATTATCTTCTTTCTCCACCAATTTTTAAGGATAGTTTTTCAGGGTACATCAATCTGGGTTTAAATTTTTTTGTTTCAGGATTTGGAATACTTCACTGCAAGCTTTTCTTGACTTAAAGTTTTGTGTCGAGAAGTCTGCCGTGATTCTGATAGGCTTTCCTTCATAGGTGATCTGTTTGTTTTCTCTCACAGCTTTTAGCATTTTGTTCTTGTGCTGTATTTCTGATATCCTAATGATTATATGTCTGGGAGAAGGTTTATTTTGGTTATGGTTAATTGGGGTTCTGTACACCTCAATTATCTGAATATCAGATTCTCTTCCCATGTTTGGAAAATTTTCTGCTATTATTTCTGTGAATAGGCCTTGCAGGTCATTAGTATTGACCCCTGCTTTTTCATTTATGCCTATTAATCTTATGTTATTTCTCTTGGCATCATCTTGCCACTGTTGAATTGTTGTTTTTGGTTCCTTGTTATTTTTAAGAGATCTTTTCTTTCATGATCATAAGCTCCCATGCTGCCTTCAAGGTCTGAGATTCTATCTTCAGCTTCATTCAAACAGTTTTTCAAACTTTCCATGGAATTTTTCATTTCTTGCATTTCCCTTTGAATCTGTTTTATGCATTCTGTTTGTGTCTTATAATGTTCATTCAAAGTTTCTATTATTTTCTTAAGTTCTTGTATATTTTTATCTTGATCTTCTTTAGATACACACAACATTTTTTTATAATGATTGTCATTTCATTTTTTAGCTGAGAGACTATTTCTCATTTGAGTCTCTCTATAGCTTCATGGAGTTGTTTCTTTACTGCATTTGCTATCATTTCAGAAAGTTCAGTTTTGTGACTCCCAGCATCTTCCATTTCAGTGTCTCTTGGGTTTGTTCTCAGTGGGCTGGAGGATTGAGATTGCCTCTTGATTTTTCATTTTGTCATTTTCTTCTTGGACCTGTGTGGCTGGGCAAGCAGCCACCCAATGAATTGTACTGGAACATTGTGTTGGGTAGAGCTTCAATCCTCCAGTATCCCCGTGGCTAGCCAGGACACACCCCCCAGATTATGGCTTTGGAACCTTGTGTTCTGTGGTTTGTGAGGCTGGCCGCGTGTTCCCATGATGTACTTTTCTGGGTTGCTCTGGGCTGCTGGGCTATGTGTCCTGTGATTCTGGCCTGGCATTCCCCTGGTGGGTTGTGCTGAGATGTGGGACTGGGTAGAGTTGAATCCTCTGAACATCTAGTGAGGGAGCATTCCCAGAGTGTGCTGCTGGAGTCTCCACCTTACTGTGTGGGGACCGAGACCTCCAAGACCCAGGTGGCTAGGCAGGGCACACCCCAGAGTGTGGCACCACCTGGACCTTGCATCTGGTTGCAAGGAGTTCAGAGCCTCTGGCTCAGCATGCTTTTTAAATCAGAATTTTTAAAATATAATTGTGACTGTTAAAGAAAATCTCAACATATACCTTTAAAAATTGGTTGAGACTTCTTAAATTTTCCTAATTGTTTATATATAGTATATCTATATAAATTTCATATCATATATTCTTCTATTTGTTCAAGATTTAGTCATGCAATTTAGTGAAAATATTTTTGAAAGCTTTTTCATGAGCAAGATGCTATTCCTGTGCTATGATTTAACACTATCTTTAATACTAGTAAAAAGAAAGTTTTCACTGTAAGTCTTTATCATGTCCTCAAGATTGGAAAAATCAAATAATATTGTTTGTTCTTATCTTGAAATTTCATTTTACTTATTTATCCCCTGAAAATGAACTGAAGATTTTTTTAACTATGGTGATACATTGTAATTAATATTTAAATTAACCATTCAAAACAGCTTTTTTATAAATAATTTCTCATGCTGTGCTGACCTCACTAAACTTGGAGAATTCAATAATAGGTATTAGATTTTTAGGAATAAAACAGTAAGAGTTTACTGCTTGAAATTATTCACTGATTCTTTATTCAATAAAAATTATTTTTACAACTATATAATGCACCAAGGAAGAAGACATTTCCTTCATGTTCAAAACTAAAATTTCATAGGTTAAAATTATATAAACTATAATACAGCATACAGTATTTTCTGTTAATGCATGTCAAAGAAGCTACAGAAGCTGAAAAACACAAAAGACACTATATCAGTAAGTAAATGTTGAAGGTTAAATAAAATTACAGTACTAAGAAATACTAATATTTATGATGAATTTTGGCAATTAGCATAGCACATTAGTAAAGATAGTTATATTGCAGATTATAAAAAACCTAGGGCCAATGTATCATAATATGTTTTTACAATTTTGTACAAAAGTGTTTGTAAATTTTGGAAGAGTTGGATTTGAAAATGTTAGTAAGAGATGTCAACTCCTACTATGATTATAATTTTCCCTATATTATGTGAATCAAAATGCTTACTTAGTTATTTTGGAGGTTTATTGCTTGTTTTCTTAGCATAGAGTTTATGTAAAGTTCTAAATGTGATTTCAAACTGTCTTTGTTGTTCTCTAATAACTTTAAATTAGGTAATGATAACTCTGATTGTATATGGAGGATACATTAGATGATAAAAGCTTAAGGGATAGAAACTGCTTAAAATCTCCAGTACAATGCAAACAAGAAATGCTTATTAAATGGAAAAGTTATCACACAGTATGACAGTCTCTAAGCAATGTCATTACTGTTGAAAGAAAGCAGAAAGAAGTTGAGTGAAAGATGCTTGGGAAATGACATCATCAGGTCAGGCTTATTAAGTAGATTTTTCTAGGCATGGTGAAGAACACAGATGAGGAGTGGATGGTGCCTAAGTTATTTACATGAGTTCTGGGTGGGATGGTAGTGTTATTGAGAGCTGCCTTTTGAGTGTTCTCAACAGTTAATGACAAAATAGCATTTCTCCTATCTATGAGTGTCATAAATTATGATGCATTTCCACTGAAAAAGTGTCTTCTGAATATCTTAGTGTACTGATTCTACCCATTTATAGGTTTTTTAAAATATCATTTTGAAGAGAATTTTTCCAAATCAATTTAATTCTTGACAAAGAATTTGTGAGAAAAAAGACTTGGTATAACAAAGCTACTCATTTTATCATCTGACGACTTAACCTGAATGATAGAAACTGAATGGATCCTTTTCTTGACGTCTTGATCCTTTTATCACTTTACAAATTTCATTAAATATTATATTGTAGCATATTTTTTCTGAAAATATTCTCATTGATTAATTTAAATGGATATTTTCTTCTGATTTTCAGGTTCATTGTTAACTTGCAAAAAGAATGGCAATGGGGACAATAAGAAGCATTTTGAACATTATATTGACAATTCTGAAGCTTCTGTGAATAACAGAAGTAACGGAGTCAGTTTGGAAAGAAATCTCTTTTAAGCGGTAGAATTGAGGTATGAGTTAGAAGACAAAGAAACAAAGAGGATCTTTGTTATTGTTTTATTTGATTTTAGTAATGCTATTTGTGTAAGTTTTCATAGAATGAAGTAAATATTTCACTTTGAATGAGCAAAAGCAAAGACAAATCTTTCACATAATACACTACAGTGACTTTTTCACACTGACTTCTGGAAATAGCTCTAGAGGGAAGAGATAGTTTTATTGCCAGGTCTTTTGAAGCCTTGTCAGTATCTTCAATCTCTTGTTGCATTGCTATACATCCTAAAAAGAAATCTTCTTGCACTTATATATCTAATGCTCCAAGGATGCTGTCTCTGGCTGTTTCTTCTAAATTATAGGACTATGTTTTCCTCCCTGACTAGAGGTATTTATGACATACTCCCGGTTTTACTTGTACCTCAGTTGACATATTTTTCTACGAGTTCATGTGTTGCCTTTAAAAAACTTAATTCCACCCTTGTAGACAAAAAGAAACATTTTCTTTCTGTGGTCATTCAGGATAAGATGGCAGGACCAGAGGTCTTGGTAACAATGCTTCAGGGAAATATTTCTAGGATCTGACACATTCAGCAGTAAAAAACGGAAGATGAAAACTTGGCCTTTTCCTGAAAATGTGATAAAAGCAACCTCACACCAGAAGAAAACTCACAATGAATGGGGGTAGATCCACCTATGAGACCTGAAGGTCAACACATATTCAAGTGAAGATCAGAGAATGAGTTTCCCCAGAAGAGGAAGCCAGAGATCTGAAAAAGACAGCTTTTCATAGAAAGGAAGTGGTCTATTTAATGGAGGTTGACTCCAGTATCAGTTAATTCAGGATCTACACTACACAAAGGAAAGCATTTTAGCCCACTGTCCAGAAAGAGCAGGCACTTCCTGGCCTCTTGAACAAACACAGTAGGAGGTTATTCTTCCTTATCTATACAAAGTGAATAATAACAATAAAAAGAATTTCTTGCCCTGGAAGAATATTAATTATGCATATATGTATTTTAAAGAACCAACAAATGAAGCCTAATTTTTAAACAATGATAAAGGAAAAGTTTCATGAAGTTCACAATGATTAATTCTCAGCACAGAACATATTCGAAGAGGAGAAAGTCACTTTGAACATCCAAATGATTGTTAATGCAAAGAAAATTCAGCATTCCTTTTACTAAGAGGTCAAAATTCTGAAGGTAGATTCTTAAGGAAACAAGCACACAGACAAACAGATTGTTATAAAACTACGTATGTGAGAGGAATATGTAATATCAGGCAAATAATCTTAAAGTGAAGTTAGACTACTAAAATTTTTCATAGTTCTGTATTTAAAAGCAAGTGACAATTATAGTATTCTAATATGTATTTAATTTGGATCCTCAAATTTAAAAGCTGTAGTGCAAAATTGTTTTATAACTAAAACACTTTTTCAGGGTCCAGGAAAATCCTCAGTGGGACAAGTCTGGGAAGCAAAAGGTACTGAGTTCAATTCCAGCTACAAAAAACAAAACAAAACAAAACAAAAACTATTGAAGCAGTTTTTCATAAAAATGCATCAAATAAAATTTCATCTATAAGGAAATATATAAAGACTTATTCTACCCAAATGTAATTTAATTTAAGTTAATTCATACTACTTGTTTCTATGTTTCATTGTATCAAGAAGATAATTTTTTTAAATTTTCCCTTAGTTTTTCTTCCTCTTTCTAAAGTTTTTGTTTTCCTGTTGATGAAATTTCTGTAATATTTTGAAGTGCACCTGAAAGACATGACCGAAAAACTTGGAATGCATCTTGTAGAGTAACATTTTGGATTCCAAGTAATAAGGAACAAAACAGTTGAGAGAGAAATTCAAATTTTAGAGCTATGAGAATTCCTTTGCAACTATCACTGATTAAATAAGAGATTATTTTATGTTAAAGGTTATGATAGGTTCTGCTAACCTGGGGCTTTGATATCTGTAACATGACATCCCCCACAACTTGGTACTGGACCCAGGGAAACAACTTAGCCCTCCAAGAGTAAACTCTATGTTTTCCTTCTCATTCCAGAGATAAACCTCCTGCTCCCTTTCTGTGCTTGTACTGAGCCATCTCCAATCCAAAGACTTCACAACCCCTCAAACCTCCACCCCCAGACCCCAGTAAATCTTTCTGTCTCCTGCTTTACACAGGTAGGTGCTCCTTCAAATCAGCTGTTGATATGTCTTTTTGCCCACCTCCCAAACTCCTCCCCCCAGCCAAAGTTGATAAAGGTAACTACACTCCTTTGTTCTTGTTGAGAGCTTCTACACCCCTGGTCCCTAAAGCTCTCCCATGCCCTCCACATTAAAGGCCTCCTCCTTATCTCTCTCACTCTCATTTTCTCTGCACCACTTCAGATTGAGTGCCCCAAAATAATCAAACAGATGGTGCCATGACTTGGATTGGAGGGGGCTGTTGCTCCTGGGCAGCCTATCCCCAGGAGCTCTCCTTGCCCTATGGGCCTCTCTCTCTCTTTCATTCTTTCTCTTCTCTCTTCTGGAGGATTCCTGCGTTTGCCTCTAGCCAGCATCCACTCAACACTGGCCTTCTCCCATCTCCTCAGGTTCACACAGGTGAGCCAACTCTTATTCTCACTCGGGGTACCTGTGTCATGAATCACAGACCTGCATCAAGATATCCCCCCCCCACATCCTCCAGGACCACGTGCTCAGCCTTCACGTCCCCCCTGCCTTGTCCCACTAGTAACCACTGCTGTTCATAGGTTTTGGGGATCTCTGTCTCACTCACACTCCCCACAGGGGTGACGACTCCTTCCAGGAGTGTGACTCGGGCTTTAGCCCTTTGGCTCAGCTCCAATTCGATCACAATGGGCAGTTACTTCCCGCCCTGCAAAACACACTCCCCTCGGGTGCCTGTTGAGACTGCTGGCTCCATAACCTCTGATCTCTACAGCTCGTTCATCGTCTCAGAGGCACCTCATAAGTCACAAATTGGTTTACTACTGGATGGTTTAAGCTTGATAACAGCCACCATCCTCTGTGATTTGCACAACTTTGCTACCTTAACAGCAGATGGTCAGGATACTTATCTTCTCAGGCCTTTATTGTTCTCAGGGCATGCCCCTTCCCTCACTCAGGCATATGGAGCAACCCAAATACTTTTGACCTGCTCCACACTGCCAAAACCCTTACCTGACAACCCCGCTGACCTTACAGACAATATCCCTTCTGCTCTCACCCCACCGTCATCATATGAAGCTCCCTTTGTTCTCCTTTGCCACCATCTTTGCTTCAATCTCTTACCTCCCCCAGCACTCCTTCATTATTTCTCTCCTCCTCCTCTCCCCACCCCCTCCCTTCCTGCTCCTCCTCCACTCCACGGTAGCCATTTTTCTCCAGACCACACAGGCTCTCACTCTCCCTCTCACAGCCATTTTGTGGCCCCTCACACTTGCCGCAATCTGACAACCCCTCCCTCTCACTGCCTTTATTATCCCTACCTGAACTGGCTTTTATGTGATCCTTACCCCTACCTTTCCTTCTCTCTTGTGAGGTGACACATAGAAAAAAACTTAATCCACATTCATGTCCCTTTTTCCCTCTCCAATGTCTCACATATCTTCCTGCGTGTAACATCCTTAGCTGCTGACCCATACAATTATATCAAAAAACTTAAATTCACTACTTGATCCTATCTACAAAGATCTTTATAATATTCTTACTTTTACTCTGTCCCCTCAACAATACATCAAAGTCCTATCTTATTTCCCAAACAACACTAGACATTCAAACTAAATTCAAAAATCAGACCTTGGTCCTCAATCCCCCCAGAGAGACGTCCTAGCTATGACTTTCTGTGTCTTCAGTAACAGAGAAAAACAACATTCCAGGATGACCTTAAAAAGGTCGCATTCCAGGTTAAACTCCAAAGCCAATTTCTGGCCACAACAGCTGTGGCTGCAGCAGTGGCACTCAGGACTCAAGATAAAAAACAGGCCAGAGGAAAATAAATCTAAAAACTCGAGCCCCTCCCCACCACACTTCAAGTGTGGCAGAAGAAGGACACTGGACATGATCCTGCCCTGACCTGTGGCCATGACTGGGAACCCGTCCCATCTGTGACCAAGAGGGCCACTGGAAGTGCGACTGCCCTGTCTGCCAGAGAGTGGGTAAGTCATCACCTTCCCTGCTCTCACAGGAAAGGACACTGGTGCCTGGGACTCAGCACCGGCTTATCTGCTCAACATTGCTGCTGAAGAGGATTGACTGAATTCAGGGCCCACAGCCTGAACCGAAGTACCTCTCTCAGAGCCCCAAGTCTTGCTAGAGACTATGGAGGCCGCCCATAGTGTTCTTCCTGAGTTTTCAGGCTGATGTTCCCAGTCTGCAGTCTCTGTTGTGGGAGTTGATGACCAACGTACACGACCTCCCCAGACAGGACCTATTCCTGCAGATTCCAAACACTTTTCTTTACACACAACTGTCTTATTATCCCAACCTGTCTGGTACCCCTTTTTGATAAAAATCCACTCCAAAAGCTCAATTTCTCTCATATTCTCTCTCTCCCCACGGCTCTCATACTCCAATCCCAACCATCATGTGCCACCCCCCTCCCCTTCTCTTCTTTCTTGTCGACCCTACAGTCTGGGACACCCCCAATCCCATTTGTGCCACCCATTACTCTGCTGCTAATTCACTTCAAACACCCCTCAATTTTCCTTTCTGTTCCCCAATACCCAGTAGCCCCTAAACATCAGTGGGGGCTCAAACCTATAATCTGCTGCTTGTTAACAAATGGGTTTCTAAGTCACTCACTTACTTTATGACACCCCTATTCTCCTGTCCTCAATGGCTCCTATTGCCTAGTCCAGGATCCCAGAATATTAACAGTGTGATAATGCCAATTTACCTGGTGGTGCCAAACCCTTAACACTACATTGTCTCATATTCTTCTGTGTACATTTCACTTTCCTATACATTTTTCACTATTCCCTTACACCCAGATTGCCAAGGCCTCTTTGCCTTTACATGGACAAATCCAGACACTCTCTAATCTACACAGCTTCCCTAGACCGTCCTACCTCAAGGCTTCAGGGACAATCTACACTTCTTCAGCCAAGCACTTGCTACTGACCTCACAGCTCTCCATTTCTTCTCTCCTTAAACAAACATTCTAGACTCTCTCCAGCAACATTAATATCACTGACAAGGTTTTTCTATCTGGTCTTCTCTGAAGGGCAAGGCCCCCAGTCTCAACCACTTGATGGGACCTCTCATACTACTCAACACATTTTTACTTATAGCTCCCTCTCTTTTAAAAAAAAAATTTCCCCCAAGATGTCTTCCATCCAGGATATAGGCTTTCACTACCAGCGAGCTCCTTGTCCTGACTGAGACCCCTGGCACCAGCTTCTACGTTGCCCTAACCTATCATCCTGACAACTGCAGCAGCCCCCACTAAAATGCCCCTCTCCAGCAGGAAGCAGTATAAGGTGAACACTGCCCCTCTTCACCCATAAATCAAAAAGATGGGAATGACAGGTTCTGCTAGCTTAGGGCTTAGCTCTCTGTAACATGACATCCCCCACAACTTGGTACTGGACCCAGGGAAACAACATAGCTCTCCAAGAGTAACCTCCATGTTTTCCTTCTCATTCCAGAAATAAACCTCCCACTCCCTTTCTGCAAGTGTGCCAAGCCCTCTCCAATCCAAAGACTCCACAACCCCCAAAACCTCCACCCACCAGACCACAGTAAATCTTTCTGTCTCCTGCTTTACACAGGTAGATGCTCCTTCAAATCAGCTGTTAATATGTCATTTTGCCCACCTCCCAAACTCCTCCCCCAGCCATAGTTGATAAAGGTAACTGCGCTCCTTTGTTCATATTGAGAGCTTCTACACCCCTGGCCCCTAAAGCTCTTCCATGCCCTCCACATTAAAGGCCTCCTCCTTATCTCTCTCACTCTCATTTTCTCTGCACCACTTCAGATTGAGAGCCCCAAAATACTCAGTCAGGTTATATATAAAGTGGAGTTTTGATTACAAGTCACATCAGAAAAGTTTAATGGAAGAATCAGCAATTAAAAAGACATTAATGATCTGTCATAGAGTAAATCTAACAAAATGAAGTTTAATAGAAATGAATTTAGCATTGGACTTGTGTCCAAAAAAATCCATCTGTATATGACAGTATGCGAGAGACTAGTGTACATACATATAAATACATTTGGAAGCTATCTAACTGTGAAGTAAATGTGAGCCAGCAGTGTGATCCAGTTGCCAAAAGGACACAAGGTTAGACTTCATTATTAGTAATAATTGGTGAGGAGCGATGGTTACACTCCACTCAATCTGTTGTCAGACTACAAATGGAATTGTGACACATAAAGAGGCAAGAACAAAAACTGATACTTATCCTGATGAAGTAACCAGTGCCTTTAATGGAATTGCAGTAATGACAGACGAGGAATAATTAAAGGGAAAAGAAACATTTAATATGAAAAGTGGAAAAATTATAAAGCAGTATGGCTTAAACTTTAGGCACTCGAAGCATTTTATGGTTCCACATCTCTCACAATTAATCCACAATATAATAGTAATAAAATGTTAAAGATGTATAAGGATGTCTGAAAACTCTGTTTCTTTTCATCAGTACTGTTTTTTGTTTGTTTTGAGACAGAGTGTCCCTTCCTAGTTTAGGCCATCCCTAAACTCACTATTTATCCTCAGACTGAACTCAAAATCACAGAGATCCTCTTGCCTCCTCCTCTTAAATGCTGGGATTATAGATCTGCAACCTCAAGTCAAATATGACTACTATTTTTGACACATTAGTAATTTGAATAATTTCAGAAAACGTATTTGTTTCAACTATCAGATTTTATGACTTTTTAAAAAAGTTGATGCTTTCTTCTCAACTTCTCTACAGTTTAATCTCATTTTTTTTAAGTACCCTGCCTTCAGCTATCATCCTTGAAATGGAAGCCTGATCACACCTTGGAGACTTACACCTCATGTGTTCTCTTACTTTCATCAGATCTCTGCTCAAATGTTCTTACCTGTGCTCTTTAGCCTAGAAATGTCACCCAGTAGCCCCATGTTGCCTCTCGCATTCCCATACTTTAGTTGCTCTCCTACCATTCATCATCATCTGTTCATATAGCTCATGTCTTCTGTTTTCTTCACTGTAGTACAAAAATTGTGAGTGTTCATTTGTCTCATTTTTTTCTTTACTAGAATCATATACCTAAAATAATCACTAGAATACTCTAGGTAGTCAACAGTGAATCTTTAGTAACTTAATAGATTATTCCTCACATATTCATAATCTCATCAATATTCTATTATTTTGAGTCATTTGTTTCTTAGTCACATTACAATGTGTTAGATATACATTGTTTTCAATACATGATTATGCATAATTTTCATGGAGATTGCATGACTTGCACAAGGTAACTTACTGCATTGAATTCAAAACAAAAAGTCACCCTGTGTTTGATTTTTCAGTGTGTTCCCCACTAAATTTTCTTCTCTTTCATAAAATGTTAGTATGTGTGCATGTGTGTGCTTATACCTGCTGAAAGTGTGCAGGTAAAGAGATTAGTTACAATGATAGCACATAGTTGTTTTTAGATAACCAGATTTTCATTGCCAACACAGTACCACATAGCACTAATGTAGTAATTGTATAATGTATAATACAGAATAGCATCAAGTATTTATTAAATTTTACCTAATTTTATTTGCCCTCTACTTGGAAAAAGGAATGTCCTATAATTGATATATTTTATTATACACGTTGTAATACTATTCACGATTTCTTTCCTATAATAAAAACTTAGGGTCATTCTTTGTGAAAAATCATGGATTGTCATATCACTGAATAAAACATGTGGACCATGAAAAGTAGAGTTTGTTCACATTCACTTAGGAGGGAAAAAATATTCTAAATAGAACACTCATAGATAAATAGAATACTAATTCTCCCTGGTTATATAGAAAAAAGAGTTATTTCTGAAAATGACAAAATTTAATTACTGTAAAAGGCTGCCAAACAAAATAATGAAATCACAACGTCAAAAATGCTAATTTACTTCACATTTATAAAACATATTCTCTAATTCAATACCATGCTCTTTTCCCTCTTTTTCTTTTGAAACTCAAATTTAATTATATTCAAACCTACTTACAATAGAATTTGTGAAACAATTCCAATAGTAAAACTTTTTTGCTTCCTCATATTTCACTTGGATAAGTAATGGATTATTGAAACTTATCCTCACTAGAATATTTAAAAACTCACATCAATTCCTCATTCAAATGTTACCTCCTGGTAGAGCAGTAGTCCTGCAGGCTTGAGACCTTGGGTTCAATTCCTAGCACTACAGATACAAAATTAAAAAATGAATAAAATAAAATGCTATACTCTTCTTATCTATGCTTATTCATTAAAATACAAGATCTTGAAGAAAGTCACACCATAAGCATCTAAGAGTCAGTCTAGGCCAATTATTAAACATCTATTATATAGCTGTTGAATGAATTACTAAAAAAGCAAGTCATAGTGAAACTTAGCATATTCAAATTGCATATTAAAATCACTAATTTAAATAAATTATTTAGTTTTATGATGGAAAATGGTATGGAAGCAAGCCTAATCCCCTTTCCCCAATAAGGGCTGACTTGCAGTGCTCATCTTGGAATACTTGCATGTGTGCTTGAGTCCCAGGATGCAAAATCTGTCTTACTAAATAACCACTAGAAACTTTTCAGATACTAAATTTTCTAAACTCTGTTAATGTTTATTTAGCCAATATGGACCACAATTACTTGAAAATTAATAATTATACAAGGGCCTCTGCTGTACCTGTTTTTGTTTTAGGCTAATATATTTGTGACTCTGATCTTTCCATTGCTCATACAAAGCTATTGTGGCCAACTAAAATATCTTAAGCAAGAACCACCCACTAGGAAATAGTAAAATGTAAAACCAGAAAAAAAAGTATTATCTCAGAATTTCAAACAAAATATTCTCCAGATAATCTGTTTCAAGAATTTCCTTCTTATTTTATTCATTTGCCAGATTTTACCAGCAAGTTCTATTATGCCTATCTCTCGCTCAATTATAGCAAGTTAAGTTACACTAAAGTGGCCCTTTGAAGACCTTCTGTCTGAAGGAGAAAATTTGATGATCTTTTACCTGCAACCTGTGAAAATTTTTATTTGATGACTGAAATAAATTGTGCTATACATTCAAATAAAATTAACTAATTAGAGTGATAAACTTGTATTTTCTCTTAAAAAGTCTTAGCTGGGTGTGATGGCTCATGCCTATAATCCCACCACTTGGGAGGCTGAAACAAGAGGATTGCTGTGAGTTGAAGGCCAGTCTGAACTGCACAGCAAGACCCTCTCTCAAAAAGAAAAAAAAATGTCTCCACTTACTTCTTTTTGGTTGCTATAAAATTCATTCATATTGAAGGAAAATGTATTTTATTTTCGTCAATATACTAATAAATCTAACAAAACTAACTGTTTGCAATTATTAGGTAAATTTGCCACTTGTTGAAAATGTTTGAAAAGGAAACAAAGGAATTTTAATATAACATAGAAGAACATAGATGGAAACATGTGCTTATGAATTATCAAAAACTGGAAGAACATTCTATAGTTTAAGAACTCTGAATGAATATGTGACAAATATAAGATGATTTAAGAGGGAAAATATTCAGTTTTAATTTTATTTTTAAATCTATGTGCATAAACTTTTGTTAGGGGCTAGTCATAAAATGTAGATCATTTGCTTGAATATACAACAGTGTGATTAGTAAGCTCAGGCTATAACCTAATTTAAGAAAATAATAATTCCTGGGGAAAAAAGAACAACAACAACAAAAACACTTGAAGTTAGAATTCTGTATATTTTTGGTGAAATAACCATTTTCTGAAATTAAAAGATATTAAATACTTCAGTAGAGAACTATAGTGCTGTTATTTTAATATTAATTTGAAGTTAAAAATCATCTTTGAATTTAAAGCAGTTCTTTGTTAAGGATTGTGTTTAATATGCTGTGAGGAGTTTCCATTCACACCTTCCTGACCCTTTACATTTGCCATTTCTTTTGCTATGGTCTCTTGTCATATATACGATAGGAAATGTTCAGACTAGGTGGGCAGCATGCTGATGATATAATTGGAGTGTTTTAATTGCTAATAAAAAGGCCTTTATTAATCTCCTGTGTTCTTTTAAAGTCATTAGAAACCTCCTTGGACAAAGAAGGTATTTAAAATTTAACATACTGGTTCTTAACTGTAGACCAAGAGCTTAAGGACACGACATATAAGAAGGCCTGTTTGTTTTGAATAAGTGATTTATGTGGCATTGTTTAATAATTAATACTTTGATATTTCTTTAAAGTGATTTATATTTGATAAAAATTAGCAATGGAATTTGGTTCCTTTTGCTGATTAGCAAGCATTTGGTTACCTATGAAATCTTACTTGCATTCTTGATAAGTCCTGCAAAGCAACAATAAGAATATAAGATCGTGTTTATTCTATGTGAAAGTTTATGTGCAATCAGAGAACTTTAAAGATAAATCTAAACTGAAGAGTTCAGTTCTGAAAATTAAGAACACAAGCATTTATTAACTTTATTGTTCTATAACAATATGCTTTTAAGGTTACAGCTGACTTGCCTTTAAAGTAATTTTTTTCATTTTATTTTCATCACTACTTAACCTGACATTTTTTGAATAACAAAGTTGAGTCTGAAAGACTCAATTGGAGTAATTTATTTTTATCAAAATAATTGATCAAAAAACATTCCTCTTTCTCTATTTTCCAGCATAAATTTTTAAAATCATATTTTGTAGATACCTCCAAGAAAGTATCAGTGTTTTACCATATGCCATTTCGAGTTGCCTATCATATCACACTAGTAGTAATATGAAGTTGCTAAGTGAACCAGTTATTGAACCTGAAATTTTTGACAAGGTAAATACACACCTGTCATCTTAAATTTGTGACACTCAGGGTTCAGAGAAGAATTCAGACTATGGAAGCCATGTGCAGTCACACACATAGCCAAAGTCCCACAATCCTAGGAGATGAGAGTTCTATTGATTTTTCAGTTAACAACACTGCTGAAATGCCTGCTTTTTCTTCCTAGGTAGGATTAATACCCTATTCCACTATGATCAATATCTACTTTGCTCAGTAAATGGCATTAGCT
This sequence comes from Dasyprocta punctata, assembly GCA_004363535.1. Lineage (NCBI taxonomy): Eukaryota > Metazoa > Chordata > Mammalia > Rodentia > Dasyproctidae > Dasyprocta > Dasyprocta punctata. Next base: position 34,640 of record RJWM01008612.1, on the reverse strand, counting down.
CTATTTAATAGTTAGGAGATACTAAAGTAAACTAGCAGCTAGGCAAATGCTCTAAGGGAGAGAAAGATGAATATGATACTGAACATACATAGATATACATAATCACTGCTAATAAGCTCATGTAATTATCCTATCATTTATCCACTTTGAGTTTTCTTACTTCATCAAGTTATTAACATAGAATACTTTGTTACTTTAAGAATTGTTTTGTATCTTTCCTTTTTTTTTTTTTTTTGTGGCACCAGGGATCGAACTCACAAGTTCGTGCCTGCCAGACAGGCACTTAAGCCGCCGAGCCAAACTCCAGACCCTTCTCCTTTATTTTTTTTTCTTTGCTAGACTTGATCTTCCTAACTGAATGAATAAATTCATTTGTTTCAATAGTATCAGCTCCAATTCCATAGTCTATCACACACTATGTGCTCAAAGATTTGTTGAGTGAATTATCAAAAGATTGAAAGTTGTAGATGCTTGCTATTCACCTCTTCACTTTGGAAATTTAGATATATAAATTCACTATTGCAGAAAACAGAATGAAAATATTTGAGAGGCATAGACTTTTAAAATACTACGTTGAATTCATTGAAACATTGTATCCCACATATTAAAATTTAAAAGTTCCTAAATTGTTTTCTTTGTGGTGCATTACCAGAGAGAATATTTAAATCGTCTAATGGTATTTTCCTATAGCAGGAGGATTTTAGTCCGTAGGTACTGTATATAATCTAATTGCTGTTTAAGGCACTTCCTGTTCTAACTGGCTTGTGTACATGTTATAATACGGCAGATGAAGTTACACATTTTCTCCTCGAAGAGTGTATTGAATACAGTGTAGAATAATATGTAGTGATAGGACTCAATCTCCTTCATAAGGTGATATTTAAGAAAAGATTTGAATGTTATGAAAGAGTTAGCTGATGCATTACAAAGGAAAGAACCTTCCCAGCAGAAGGAATGATCAGGACAAATCTTTTGGCATAATCAAGGAACTGAAAAAACAAACTCAGGGTATCATCGGACAGGTTAAAAGGAAGGCTCTGGGTCGTGAAGGAGTGTGCATAACATCGTAAATATTTTGTTTATGACTACAAGCCAACTCAATAAGGGATTTTGAGTAAAGAAGTTGTGTAGCCTTTGTTAAAAGATCTTTCAAAACACATTCATTGTTTTAAAGAGGGCAGAAAGTCCTTTTTGGTGTATATTCTCATAATCTATGGTAAAGTTGAATATTTGAGCCCAAATGGTAGCAATGGAGAAGATACAAATTGGCTGTGTTTGAGATATATTTTAAATACAAAGTTAACACAATTTCCTGGCAGATAAACTATGGAAAGAGAAGCAGATATTTCAAGTAGAGTTTAAGCTCTTGGACTTGATCAACTGGAAGAATAGGATTATATATGTCAAACTATAGGGGGACTTTGAGAGAAGAGTTTATTTTGTGGGAGGGAAGGGTAGGATTAGAAATTCTGCTTTGCCTTCAAAGGTAATATTAGATGTATACAAATAATGTCTTTTTTCTGTTTGAAAAAAATAACAAATGATCTTAAGAGAAAAGAATAAAAAGAAGGCAATAAAATTCTCCATATTTCAATCAGCCAAAAATTTTAATGGAAAGTATAATATGAATGAGAAAATGTGTATGTGCTTTGTGTACTACCAATGAAATCACAGGTTTAAAACTATATTATGCAGGAGGGGTTACATAAACAAAATGGTGAATTAAGAATTCCTAGAATTCATTTCCCCATGTAGACACTTCATGAGCAGCCATATATGGACCAAAACACCTTTCTAAGAACTCAAGAAGTAAGTAAAGAGGCTACAGTACCAGTGAAAGGTCATGACTGAAAAAAGTCATGTTGAAGTGAGTAACAAAAGATCTTATTTATTTATCTATGATTTTCTGACCCTGAGGCATCATTGCTCAGATTAGGTCATGGCAGTTCCCTCAAGGGAAGAGTGAAATATGCATCCAATTCCAACTTTTAGGACAGTTGCCAAGATAGTGGGGTCTGTCTTCACTGAATTAGTGCCAACAAAATCTAAATTGTTTGTGTGCCTGAGGTATGCTAAAACAAGAGACATCAGGAGTATGAAAACCTACTGTACTGTAGACAGAAGCCAGTAAGACTCAGTGTGATCATAAGGTTGTTTAAAACTCATAGTCACACAAGAGTGAAAGAAAAGAATGGAGAGCTGGGCGTGGTGGCGCACGCCTTTAATCCCAGCACTCGGGAGGCTGAGGTAGGCGGAGCGTTGTGAGTTCGAGGTCAGCTTGGGCTACAACGCGAGCGCAAGGACAGCCTGAGCTACACAGTGCGACCCTGCCTCAAAAAACCAGGGCTGGGAGTTTGACTCAGTGCCTTAAGCACCTGCCCTGGCAGGCGCGAGGTTGTGAGTTCAATCCCCGGTGCCGCAAAAAAAAAAAAAAAAAAAAAAAAAAAAAAAAAAAAAAAAAAAAAAAAAAAAAAAAAAAAAGAAAAAGAAAAAAAGAAAAGAATGGAGAATGTGTCCAACATTCTGGCTTTTTGCAGAGTTGTCCAAAGAATGGTTATCTATCATACATGATGTGGATATTGGCAGGGATCTAGATTACTTTGAAACCTAACTGTGAAACAAAATGCAGAAAGGTAATTTGCTACGGTGATAGCCATTGCAGTCCTTTATACAGATCAAGGAAAGCTCAGTCAGTGAGTCAGTCCAAGATCCAGGCCATGAAGGCTAAAAGTGGCAGTACTACAGAAGTGGGGCCACTCAAACCCTTTGGAGTTCACAGCTTGCCACAGCTTGCCTTGGGTGCTGGTCATGAAACTACCAGATTTATACCTACCCTGCTGAGTTTCTTGTTTCAGGCCATTTCCTTTCCTATTACCCTATTTCTCATTTTAGAATAGTAATGTTTACCCTGTGCTATTTTATAACGGACCAATTTAGGAGCTCACAGCTAAGATTTTGCCTTGAGTCGCAAAGCAGACTTTGGACTTGGACTTGTCAGCAATCACTGAAATGTCAAGACTTGGTGACTCTAAAGAGGTGGACTAAATGCTTTCAGCATAATGAGATGAACATTAGTCTTTTGGGAACCCTGGTACAATGTAATGTTTTAGATGCAAAATATTCCCCAAAGATCTCATGGTTCCCATGGTGATTGGATCATGATGCTTTGTGCCTATCAGTGAATTTAACCATTGATGAGTTTCTCAGATGACTGTCCTGTTAGATGCTGGTTCTGGTTGGAGTTGGGTGATATCACCAGGTCCTGTTTTTTCTCTCTGCCTTCTGGCTCCATGAGATAGTATGCTGTTTCATGTTTGGTTCTATCCAACTGAAACCACTGAAAAATTTGAGGCAAATATAATTGTGGGAACTTGGTACATTGTCCCAGTCATGGGAAGATATCTGAGACATATTTTGTTACCAGAACTCACATTTAACACTATGTGCTCTGAGTGCCAGAAATCAAGCTATAGAGAGGACTTAATGTTTGCTCTACAGGCTTCAGTATTGCTTTGATCCAATTTTTCTCTATCCTTTATTACTCCCATTTGGAATAAACATGCTCACCCCGACCATTTTATGTTGATATTATGCAAATGTTTTGGGTTTTTATGGAAATTCACAGCTGTAAAATGGAACTTGTGTTTCAGAAGATACTTGGGCTTTTGCAAAATACTAGAACTGTTGCATCTCTGGTGAAGGGATTATGAACTTCACAGTTATATACAGTATTGTTGTATCATGGTTGGTGGACATATAAACTTGCTACTGTGTTTATCTGTATATTCAGTATGGTTTAAAGAAATGTGTTTGAGTAGTAAAATGTAGAGTATCGAAATGTGGTGTTTAGGGTGGAATTTCAATTTGAGTGGCTTTGGGATTGGTGGAGCACACTACCTGCTGTGCTTGGGAAGATCACAGAAGTGTAGCCTTGGGGTCTATATATGATCCATGGCCTCTCTTGCCTTGTTTTACCTCCTATTTGCCATAAACTAAACAGCTCTGCTCTGCCATCCATTTCCTCCATGATGTTATTGCCTGGTGCTAGCCAATCCTGGACTGAAACTGTCAGTAAGATAAACTTTCTCTTCCTTTAAATTGTTCATATTGAGAATTTTGTCTCAGAGAGAGAACATTCACCAGTATGGCATCAAACTTTTCAACTTGATTCTGAATGTAATATTTTGTTTTATTTTTCATTTTTTAAATTCCATTTTTATTTTCCTCAAGCAACTTTCCTTCATTTTTCTTATAATTTCCAAACTGTGGGCTCTGTTAGGGCAGACATATTGGCTGTCTGGTTTGGATTTTGTTCCCCTAGGCAAATGCCTACATATATTTCCTCATGACTAGAGATAGATTATGTATTTTGGCAAGAATAAATCATAAATGATGCATTCTCATGAGCATATTCTAAAGGCACATAATGTTAATTTGTTACAGTATTGGTGACGGTAATTTTGATTACTATGTTAAACGTGTTCAGCAAATTTTACACTTTAATATTATCATTTTCTTTTTGCATTGAAATATGCTGTATGGGGAATGTTTCCAAAATTTTTAAATATCATGCTCATCTTCAAATTTTACTGAAATTTTAGAAGTCATTGATCATTCTTGCCTGAATCAATCATTACTGTGGTGGTTGCAAATAATTTTCTGGGGTTTTTTTCCTCTGTGTTTTTCATTGGAATTCTAATGCAGCAAAGCACTTTGAAGCCTGAATTTACATTTTATTATCTATATGTACTAAGCTACTCTTATTTTTACAGTTTTTCATTTCTTATTATTCCTTTTTGTTCCAATGAATCTAAATATAATTTATGATCCTGAACTGAATCTTGCATCTGGGAAAATTTACTATAAAGAATATTATTGGCATAATAATATAAATTAAATATTATTAATATTGAAATTCTATAATTCCATAAATGCATATCCTTAGACTATGTTTAGATGTTAGAAAGATTTCATAATTACATTTAAAGTGACAGATGTATAGAGTTAAAAGAGTGAAATTTGTGTGTGTAGAGAGAACAGTGAGAACAGTAAGAGCAGTATTTCTGTCCAAAGCATATTACCAAAATCTCATCATCATGAAATGTTAAACTCAGGTCAACAAATTGAACCTTCCAAAAAACAAATTATCCTGTAACCTTAAAATACTGTCAAAACTGGGCTGGGAGTTTGACTCAGTGGCTTAAGCGCCTGCTTGGCAGGTGCAAGGTTATGAGTTCGATCCCTGATACCAACAAAAATAACTAAATAAATAAATAAATAAATAAAAAAGTCAAAACTGTACTGTGAAAGACATCTAGGCAGAGAGACAGAAAAAGAGTAAAATATTTAATAATCACTGAATTTATTAGAGTGCATATTAACTTCTTGTTACCATCATGTCACTCTTTGGAAACTTTGCAATTTTAAAATAAAATTTCAAAAATAGTCATAAAAGAGATGATTATATCAAACAATAGTATAGAAATTACAGTAATTTTTTTGTTTTCAGATACATACACCTTTTTTCTAAAACAGTATCCCAATATACTATCCTGGTAAGTAAGAAAGTTCACTTTCTAAATAAAGGCTAGTTGCACAATAAAGTTATATTTCTGATAAATGTTGTTGTTTCACTAGAGAAATAGGTATAACACAAAATATGTAGATGTATAAAAAATTGCAATACTGGCTTACGATGGTCACCTACAGAGTTGGATGAGGAAGCGTGAGGAGGGTGTCTGCACGCTGGAGACAGAGTTTCTGTCTGTTTCATTAGATTTAGTAATTTTATTGGCTCCATCCTTCCTAGGTGCTCTAATATATATTTCCACTATTATGAAACTACATAAGAATTTGAATTGTTGGAAAGTTTTTATTCAATATGGCCTTTTGTTGTAACAGCTGATTTTTAAAATATCAGTGGTGCCATAAAATATTAAAGTGGACCTTTTTTCCATCAAGAGTAAATTTCAATTATGTCTTTTGTTTCTATTCAAACCTAATGAAGCAAGTTTTGGGTGGTTAAAGATTTCATGCATCTTTATAAGATTCTTTCATTTTCTTCTAAGATATAATTTCAGAATCTCAGGTATTCTTCAAATAATTTGCACACAAATGAAAGTAAGTATGGAAAACAGTATCCCAATATACTATCCTGGTAAGTAAGAAAGTTCATTTCCTAAATAAAAGACTAGTTGCACAATAAAAGTTATATTTCTGATAAAGGTTGTTGTTTTACTAGAGAAATAGGTATAACACAAAATATGCAGATGTATAAAAAATTACAATACTGGCTTACGATGGTCACCTACAGAGTTGGATGAGGAAGCGTGAGGAGGGCGTCTGCATGCTGGAGACAGGGTTTCTGTCTAAGGTCTGGAGTTCACTGCAGTGTCCATGCAGGTCCACATCAGGAGACAGGTGGATCTGTGATAAAAAACTGAAAATTCTACACTGGAAGGCTAAAAGACCCAAGGTGGAATTAAAGAGAGTCTGTGCTGGAAGCCAGGAGATGATGTCCAAGCTGAAGGTGAAGACTGAAGCTCCTCTGAACAGGAGAAAGTCCATCCTTCCTCATTTCCCCTTTATTTTCCCCTTTCCATGCAATGAGCCACCCTGGAGGGTATGTCCTCTACACTCAAGGTATAGAATTGTTGAACCTACTTAGTTAAGTTCTAAACCTCTCAATTGAAACAATCAATCAACCAGTACAGTTGCCAAGAATAAGAGGTCCTTCTTTTTTTTTTTGGAAGAGCAGAAACATACCTTGACTTTGGATAGAAGACAATATAGAGCTTCCTATAATGAAGCGTTGCAGTGCCTAGATTGACCAGATGTGATAAAGTGAACTGGAGCGAAAGTGCTGAATTAATGTTTTAGATTGCCAAAGAAATTTCTAGTCATTCAGGTTGAAAACCTAGGAGACAAAAGATCCCCACTCACAAATTCTACCCTCTTGTTTTTATCTACTAATCTTTAAAGATCAGTAAGTAGAAATCTCTCCTGCCTTCCTTAAACCACATTCAACATACACTAACTCTCATTGGCTAAATGTATTCAGAAAATTTTACACTCTAGTATTGTCATTTTCTCTTTGACATTTCTTTTTCTCTTCTCTCAATATGTAATCTGTGGCAATTTTTTCCAAAATTTACACGCACACATACACACACAGAATTGTTGCTTCCAAAAACTTTCATAGATGGGAAAGATAAATAAAAGTAATAAAATATGTTGAATCCTGACAGTTTGAAATTTAATCTTTTGAAGCACCACTCTTTCTAACTATGGGGTTCATTTGAGGTCCTAGGAGGGTGTGGTAACTGGCCATACAATTCAGTACCCTGGAGAGGACAGAGAAGGGCAGCACCTTTGCCCCTAGGCAACAAAAGTTCCAGTCATTCACCACCACCCTCATGGTAGTAGAAGCTACATTCTGTGGAACAAAATTTGGCAGGAAAAGGAAACAGTGGATTCCTGGAATGGGCAGTCAGTATGTTGCTGCCTACTGAAGACAGTTTGTGCAAGACAATCAAACAACAAACAAGTAGTGGTGGCTTAGACAGGACAACTGATCTGGTACAACCCACGGAGATAGCACCATTCAAAGGGGTGGGGTACAATGTACATACAGAGCTTTATCCAGTGATGAATCCACAGGTGAAAGTGCTGTGAGGAGGTAGGGCTTGTTAGTAAGAATGATGCCATTGAGGGTGTGACCTGGAAAGGAATGACTCTATCTTCAGGTCCACAATGGTAGTATGAGCAGATTTTTACGTTGTTTCTGGAAGCCATAAAGAAAGCAAAAAAGCAAGCAAGCAAACAGACCAAAAAAAAAAAAAAAAAAAAAAAAAAAAAAAAAAAAAAAAAAAAAAAAAAAAAAAAAAAAAAAAAAAAAAAAAAAAAAAAAAAAAAAAAAAAAAAAAAAAAAAAAAAAAAAAAAAAAAAAAAAAAAAAAAAAGGAGAGAAAGGGAGGAATACAAAAGCAAAAAAGTGTGACATTCTAGATAGTGTGAATAAACATAGTTATTAAAAATTGATCATTACTAATAGAGTAGGAAAGAGGGAAAACCTTATTTGCAAGTGATTTCTTACAAATCACTGATGGCAGAACTTTTCAGATTGTTATCTCTTAAATTGATCTGTATGCATTTGTTTGAACTGTTAAATATTTTAGTAAGGGGATAGAACTTGGGACACATTGTTAAGGGCATGCAGTTGCAGGTAAACTACTGTTATTTAAAATATTAACCACAGATTGTTCAACAAACAGTTACTTTTACTTTATTCTTCAGTGGAAGGAAGTATGGTCTACATTCTCTTCTACATCCAGCCTTGGGCAAAATAAATTTTAAAACCCTGTTAAGTGACTGGGTCATTTATTTCCATACTTCTTTTATGCAAAATTTTCTTCAGCTTTGATCAGAAGGAACTTTTATTTTAATATGTCATACTTCGGTGTCATGTCTAACTTGATCTTTCTTCATCTCTTTATCTTCTACCATACTTAAATATGAGATATTTAGAAGAACCAAAGGGAATAAGCTACCTGATCCTCTTTCATCCATGTAAATTTCCTGTTCTTATAAAATAGAACAGAACAGGTAGTTAACACCATACCCATGTAATGTCTGATTGTGAAAGGCATTCATTCAGCTAAACTTCATTTCATTTGATCAAGTCAGAAAGCTTTTGGAGACAAACTTTAGCTATTTGATTCTTTACAAAATACATTAAAAATGTTTGGTTCTATAAAGCTCAACCTTTCTCTAAGGATCTTCTATCAGAGATTAAATTGTAATTCTTCTTCTTCTTATCAATAATGATGAGTCTAAATTGTGAATGATTTTGTTCTGACAAGATACAAAATTCATCAACATTTTCAGTTCATTAACATACTTAAAATATATTAAAAATGCAAATATTTCATAATAACTTCAAGAAGTTGCAAAATTCTTAATTTTTATTTAAAAGAGATAAAAAGGAAAGAACACAAAATAAAGAACATTGAATAAAAATGTTAAAAATGAAAGGATTAGAATAATTGTGCACACAACTGGGAAATTAAAAGAATAGGAAACCATAATTAGGCACTCTTGCACCAAAAAACAAACAAACAAATAAACACCAATAAATATATTGAAAGATCAAAATGTATTAGCTTGAACAATGATAATGTTATTTTAGATTATTTCTTTATAATATTATCAGTCAAATATTAGGCAAATTTGTGGAAACATGATGAAACATGGCAATTTTAATGACAATAGTTATATAGTTAACTTTTATTAGAAATTTAGTACATTACAGATAATTTTTAAAAACAAATTTAATCATTTACTTTAGCAATATCCAATGAGGTATGTGCTGCTTTATTCCAAATTTTTTAAATAAAAAATTGAGGATTAGAGTTTTAATATCACTTCTCAATGTCATAAATCTGATAAAAACTTCAGAAGTGAAATTTGAAACTGTGTCATCTCTTTCCAGAATGTGGTATCACAAACATTTCATGAAACATGATTTACATGTGGTGACTTCTTCTAGCAGTCATATCATATTTAAGTGGTATTTTCTCAACTACTGAGTAAAATTGATGTCACTAACTGTAGGGGCAACAAAAAGGTGGCAAAACTTAATGTAATATTGAAATACTTACATCCTCATTAAGTGTAAAAGTCAATCAGGATATTGGAGAATTTTTTAATGCAGATTTTTGAAGGAATGTAAATTGGTTATGGGGATAGATTTGCTTCCCTGCATACTTAGAAGGAGACATTTAATGGAGACAATTCAGCTTCAATATTACCCTTTGGAAGTAAAGACTGATGATTGATGTTATTGAAATGCCTGACAACACAATAGGAGGGGAAAGCTTCATTCTCACAGTTTTCCTGAATGTCTGGCTGTCTTCTGAGGAAACCTTATGTATCATACATACTAAAATACTGTGGAGGCAACTATTTCTTTTCAAGATTGCAACTTTTTTTTTTTTTTTTTTTTTTTTGGTACCAAGGATTGAACTCATGACCTTCCTCTTGCCAGAGAGGCACTTGTTTCGCTGAGCTAAACCCCCAGCTAAGATTGTAACCTTAAACAATAATTAGCTGTAGGAAAAATATGCTTCATTTGGTTCTAGATGCTTAGCACCTAAGTAGCAGTACCCATCAGCCATGATAAATAATGAAACTGAAACAAAAGTTTCTCAACAAACAATATATAAACAAGTTGCATATTTGAGGTGTTTTTCAAAAATAGTTATGCCCATAGATTATGACATTGCATCACAATTTTAATTAAGTTGGAACTTTATGTCCAATGCTCTCTCTGGGCCTCCCATCTTTCTACTCTGCTTTGTGTCATGGAGGAGATATACTAGTGTTTGGCAAACTGAGAGACAACTGAAGGATGTGAAAAGTGGGAAGAGAGATAAATAGTCAAAGGCTATCTGACTCCACCTGACTGTAATTAGAATTATTAACTCTAGTCTGTAAAAATGAGAAAGTTTAATGTTGAAATGAAAATCATTATTTTAACTGTAGTATATTACATATATTCATTAAGCATTTTTTAGGGATTTTTGTGGGAGGTTTTTTGTTTGTTTAATAGACTTTAGTTCTAACAGAAATGTTGGGTTTACAGGAAAACTGAGCAAAAGTGTAAAGGAATTCTCATGTACTCCATGTACTAATATAGGCAGAACATAAATCAACATATATTAATGTATCATTTTCACCAAAGTTCATAGCTTACATTTGGTGTTAGATAGTCTATGAGTTCTGGGAAATGTATCATAACGTACTGACCATTATAATATGCAATAGAGTTTTGCTATCTCAAAAATATGTGTGTGTGTGTATATATATATATATATATATATATGTGTGTGTGTGTGTGTGTGTGTGTGTGTGTGTATTTCAAGTAAAAACGTGTCTCACTTCCTTTGGCTTGAGAAACCAGTGCTCTTTTTGCTATCCACTATTTTTGCCTTCTCTACAGTGACATGCACTTATAATCATACATCTCTTAACCTCAGCAGATTAGCTTCCTTAATGTAGGAATATGCATGTAAGTTTCTACATGTCTTTTTGTGACTCGGCAGCAGGTTTCTTTCTCAGTCCTAAATAATATGGCATTATTTGAGTATATCAGAATTTATAATTCACTTGCATGTTGAAAGAAATTGTGGTTGTTTTCAAATTTAACAATTATGAATAAAACTGATGCAGCAGCTCATACTAGGACAAAATACCTGATACTCCACAAATTAAAGGAGGAGAAATTTAATTAGTCTCATTGTTTCAGAAGTTTCATTCCATGTATTATGGCTTGTATCTAGATGTCTGCTCAAAGACACCTAGGCTCATAGGAGGTGCTTTTCTAAGATGGCTAGATCTAGGGTGTGTAAATATGGATTAAGGATGCATCTACGGACTGGTTTAGCAGATTTCTGGGTATGGAAAATAGGAATATTCACCCTAGATTTCAGTGCCACCAACCAGTAGACTTGTAGGCTAAATGAAACAAAAGGCAAAGCTTTCTGCTTGCTCTGCCATGGACTGTTTCTCCTATGCCATACTGTCCTGCCTTGGAACCAGCCAACTATAAATTAAAACCTCTACAAACTATGAACTAAAATAAACTTTTTCTTCCTTAACTTATACATGTCAGGTAATTTACCTCAGTCACAAGAAAGTAGCTCAGCACTATGAATGTCTGGCATTAAGATAAGAATATCATGGCAGAAGGTCATGGTGAACCAAAGCTGGTCACTCTATGGTTGTGAGGAATCAGAGGTAGAAAGCCACCAAAGAGAAAGGGTTCAGGTCCCAGATATAGACCATTAAAGTCATATCTCTCTGATCCACCAAGGCAAACCTAGAAATGTGCTCTATAAATAACCATGTTGCTCCCCAGCCAAGCAAGCTGAAAACTGAACTCAACCATCGCATTTCATCCTTTGTCAATTTGACCCCAAAAACATTTCCTTCAGTCATACTTAATCCCTAAGGACAATAACCGTTTGATAATTTTGCCCAACAGAAAATACAGTTGTGCACAGCAGTAAAAATGAAAAGAAGTTATCTCTTTCCAAGGTATGATGATGCAGGGTAAAAATTCCAAGTACATAAGGAAAAAATAGAGGGATAGAACAAAATAGGGCCAAGCAAGACCAAAACCTTCCAAGGAAAATATGCTCTGTAGCTCCATATCCAGCATGTTTGGCACTTGGTGATAAGAAGTTAATTCTAAACTTCTTGGGTAGCCCTTCCCCACTGGCCTTATTGGTCACAGTCACATGACCTTTTTCTTGGGTTGATTCTGCTTATTGTCTGCATCATTCCTTGGCATGTACTCCATGTTCCGGGATTCTTTGACATCCTAGGATGTCCATGCACTTTCAGCTTCACTGTCACAGCTTCATGGATCACCCTTTATGGGCGTATTTCCTGACTTCCCGGGCCTTCCTTTGAAAGCTTGGTTGAAACTTTCAGGATCACATAATTCATGCATTCTGTATATCCAAAAAAATGAAATCAAGAGGATACTGCCAGTTCAAGCAGTGACCAAATCTCCCTGGATCACAGCTGTGGTGGACTCTGAGTATTTGAGGGATCAACTATAATGCAATGAATCACAGGGAATTGATTTCCAAGTGAACTTCTCAAACAGGAACTCAGGCACTCTCTTATCAAATGAGAGGTTTGTATATTTTGCAACCGTGCCCTTGATTCTATAGGTAGAGCCTTACTAGTTTCCAAAATGTCTTCAAGGCATCTTTCTTTTTGTTCCTGTTTGAAGTACTTGTAGTGGCACTACTGTAGTAGCACTATTCTCTTCTGAAATGGTATTTTCTTTGGTCATAATGTTATGCATTTTTCTTTTCAGACTCAAATTTAAGGTTTTCAAATACATCTGCCTTTCTTCCTCTCTTCTCATTATGCATTTCACTTAAAGCACCCATCAGTACTCATGCGCATAGCCTGAATGTTGGGTCATCTTGATATTTCCTTTGCCAGATTAATTAGTCCACTATTCCTAAACTCAGCCCTTTGCAAAGTCTCAGGTCACTAGCAAAGTGCAGACATCATTGCTTTCCTTTTGTAACAGAGTGTAACATGCAATGTAGTCCAATTCCCAATAAAGTCCTCATTCCCACTTGAAACCTCAGGAGACTGGTCTTAACCATCTACATTCCAATAAGTATTCTTGCCTTCTGAGCTTGGGCCAAAACTGCCCTTCAGACTTTGCTTACTGCATTCCAGAGATTCTCTAGCTTACATCTCCAAATCTTTCCAAATTCCTCCTGCAAACAAATCTGAAAGACTTCTGAACAATCAGGACTGATGTAGTCACAATGACCCTATTTCTCTGGTACCAATTTTCTGTATTAATCACCTTAATCACCTACAATTTAAAGGAGGAGATACTATTTTGGCTCATGGTTTCATGGTTGGCTCATGACTTCAGTTTATGACCAGTTGATTCGAAGGCAAAAATATCATGGTGAAAGGGCATGGTGCAAAAAAATAAAAACTGCTCACTTCATATTGATGGAGAAGCAGAATACAGGAATAAATCACCAGAGAGGAAGGGGCCAGGATGGATTAGATATGGATCCCAAGTTCAATCCTCCTTTACTCATTCAGATAGAACCAGAATTGTGCACAACTAGGTGCATCTCAAAAAAATCAACTTATCAAATGAGCTTTAAATGTCATGACAGCTGCAAGCATTTATTTTCAGATTTATCTTGGTGTATCTTTTCAGTTCATTTGGGAAAATACCAAGGAGTTTGCGTGCTCTGTTGTATGGTAAGAGCATGTTTCCTTTGGGAGAAATTTGCAAACTGTTCTAAAGTGATGTGTGCCTTACCTTTCTACTAGGAATAAATGAGATTTTCTGTTGTTTGGTGTTTTTGCTAGTATTTGGTGCTGCCAGTGCTTTACAGACATACACATCATTGTTCAAAAAATATTGTAACACAAAACTAGAAACTCAGAGGACTTGTCCAAAATTTCATCTTGATGTATTCAATATCCAGCCCCACAAATTAGTATAAAAGTAAAGGACAGTCATAAATATTTCCTGAATTTTATGTTTAAGTCATTGTGCTTATACACAGTATTATAAGATAGCTCTATGGCATATAAATTATATCACTTTAAATTCAACGCAATACATCTATGTAATTTAAAGGAGACTTTATATTTTTATTCACCCTGTCATTTAATGAATTTGGAACATATGAAAGTGTTAACCCAAGGTAATCTGAAGAATATTCATTAGTTTTATGCATTGATATAAAATTCACTAAGTCCCTTACCTAAATGTGCCAAGCATTATGTTAAAACTGGGAATAAATACATGAATAAAATATAGCTTTTGTCTTTAAATAATGTATTAGACAAAGTCCTTTTAGCTAAATATGACAAAAATTGTTCATATGGCAGAAGCATTGATATTAAGTTATTGCTCAAATAATTGGGGAATTCAGGAAGAGTTTGCTATAAGAATTTAGGGCCTGTGTCTTGCTGTCACTCCTTTGGAGTTTATCATTTCATTTTGTCACTCTTTTTTCTTGTTACAGATAAATTACCTTAGGGTAGTGAAGAACAGAGCATTGTTGCAACCTATTTCAGGAATACATCTTTCCTTTTTTACAATTCCAGAGGAAGAGAGAGTTTCCCTAAAACTCTGATTCTACCCACATGAACTACAGATTCATCTCTATGGTATTTTTTTGATTATTATGCCTTGAATTGGAAAATGACATTATTTTTGGTATGTGCAATTACTGTTCCTGTCCAGAAAACTCAAAATACTCACAAAAGCTCCACAGGTATATTCATATAAATCATGAAAAGTATGTGGTACAACAGGAGGCATAAATAAGCATCATTCATCTAAAAATGTCCAGGTTAAACTCCCTGTTATTCTTGCATTATTACATAGAAAAATGCTTTATCTCTGACTTATGTGTTATTGAGATACGTACAAGAGATTTGGTTTCAGTAGATCCTGAAATTTCCAGTGGAATCTTTGTATACCCCAGTGATCATGTGACTAAATTAGGCTGTGTAATCTGTTAAAATGGAAATAAAACACCAACATTTACTTGCCAAAAATGTACACACAGTGAGTCTCAGTGTCATTAAAAAACAATGACTCTTAAATAGAACACCATAGCTTATTTGATAACCCTATGATCATTATCTTGGCAAAGAATTAGTGCTAGACTGCAGATAATTCCAGAAATAAGCATAGAACTGTTCCAATAAAACTGAAACATAAATTTATTTACAAGAAGTATGTGGTCAGGAACAAAAAGCAGACCTTTTATGGTGGGGTAATCAAAACAAGTAGTTATACATTAGAAAAGAAAAATATGGAAAGATAGAAGAACCATGATACAGGTTACATGGTCATTTAAATAAAGAACAAGAAGAAACTAGACAAAAGAAAAAAATAAGGGAGAGGATAACATACACTGCTTTAAAATAGGGTAGATACATCCTTTGAATAAAAATGGAGGTTGGAGCTGGTATAGATAAGTAGGTTGCGGTCATTAGAGAGAAATAGTTTAAGCCATTTTGTGGAAGAAATGATAAGAAAAATGCTAAACTTGTGAAAAGTACCACTGATTTTGAGCATGTAACCAGAGATTATGAGTGAATTCTAGGGTAGAAATGTTTTATATTTTGTTCTAGTCTAGAAAATTTACTTGTTTTTCTTCAGAAAATGCTGAGTTGTAAGTTGATTTGTCTTTGTAAAGTGCTGTTCCTAATCCAACTTTTGTAGATATTAATTTAATTGTAGGTATTTATCTGTTATGACCTAAGAGAGTAATGAGAACCTCTAGGGAAAAGGTCATATTCAATTCTGCCTCCTCTTGTGTATGGGAGACTCAAGGCATTTTTTCTTTTGCTATTGAAGGAACATGAATGTATGCAGCCTGTAAAGATTAAGGAAAAGAAAAAACATGTTTAGGGATTAGAAAAAGGTCAGGGTTGTGAAGCCAACTGAAATAAAAGTAACACATGGACAAACACAAAGGATATATGGATATTATTTCGTCCATGGAACCAACAAGTCTCCATAGAAAAAGACCAGTAAGTGATCCCAAAAGAGCACATGGCATCCTGAAAAAATACAAACACAATAAAAATCAACACTAAATATATTTTACATTTAAACTACATAGAGAGAAATGAGCTGTTGAAACACTGAAATTTGAAGCAGGTTATTTGGTAAAGATTGGTCGTGTCCCATACCATGAGGGAGTAAAAGAGATGATTCTGGTCATCGCAGAACAATCATGCTGTAATGGTGAGTTTTACCATGAATTTACTTTCTTAAGAAAACAAAATTCTTCTGTTAAAATAGCTAAAGTTGTTACAATCAAAATACCACTACGATTGCTTTTAAAAATGTTTATTTTTTGGTACAGTACTTGTTTTCAGTACAAAATGATTGCATTTCTCATGGGAAGTCAGTAGTACATGTACATAACACAATTTAATACTTCGCTAAGTTCACTTTTACTTCCCCCCTTCCTTATTTTTAAAACATTTTTTCTGTTACTTTGAGTAAATAAATAATAAGTGTTGTTTCTTGATTATTCATAATTCTATGTGTAGTAGGTTGAATAGTTACCCTTAAAAGTTCATGTCTACCTGAAATCTCCCTCAAGACATGATATGCAGACATATGAACACAACAGTGTTTCTGGGGAGGAATCTGGTGTGGTGAAGCAAGGAGCACAACAGAGAACTTCTAGCATCTTAGAGAACACACATTATCACTATACATAAAATATTAGATATACAATTCTTTGAGATACTCAGAAGGAAACAAAAGTTACTGAAAAGGGAAAAAGGAAGATGTGGTTATAAAGCAGTAAAACAACTTGACCAAATTGTGTTCTAATGTTGAGTGGAAAAGCCGGACTTACATATTCAGCTGACGACATTGCCAGTCAAAACAAAAAATATGGGCCTAGTTTTTATTTGTTGCTTATAGTAAAATGAGAGAAAATATAAAATGAGGAAGAAAATTTTAGGTAATAAGAAACTGAGTCTCAGTTTGTAAAATTTCAGTCTATCCAGGTAGCAGGTTGAGAAAGTGGAGAGAATATAAAGAGTTGGGTAGATAATCTATTGGTAAAGACATTAGTTATGTAATTCATGGAACCAATCAACCGTGTCAGCAGCATCCAACAGTAGGAATGGAATTATAAAGGAAGAACCTCTTATCTAGTGATACAGATCCATTTGGTATAAATATAAGAGCAGAAAGAGCTTTAAGAAAATTGTACCAGCAAAAATACTGGATACCTGGATGAAAAGCACAAATATAGCTACTAATCAGAAAGGCTTTAAAAGTTTAAAAGATATGGTCACTGGCCAAGAGCCCAGAACATAGAGTACAGTATTATTATTAGACTTTGGAACTTAGCATAATTTTCTCTGTTGCTTTTCAAACTTGCTTAAGACCATTAACCTCTTGATACTGTATCTTCTAATCTCTATCTTTGAGTATGAGAACATCTATCATATGCCATTTCTAAATTCAGAGGAAGTGTCATTCTAAAAACAGCTTGCTTTTGGTCTTCTGACTGCCTGAACTATGAGAGACTACATTTCTATTATCTTAAAACATCAAGCTGGTGGTGATAGTTTAAGGTAACTCTGATAGTCAAATACACTGACTTGCTCAAATTTTCAAAATATTGTGATGAGTTTTGAAAAATTGCCTTCCTCAGAATTAATCTTTTTTAAATGTCTTTTGGCCTGCATACAACTTTGACACTTCCCTGAGAATATCTGGTTAGAATACATGGACTTATTCTTTAACCTTATAAAACCTGAGGTGTTAAAAATAATTAGTTTTATTTGATATGTGATTTATGGTGATCAGCAAAGGAGGAGCCATCAAATGAAAAGGGATGCTAGTCTTTCCTAGGCTAAATTTATATAAAAATTATTAAAATATTTCAGAAAATACAAGACATAGGGAAAACTCAGATTTGTGAGTACACCGATTGTTGAAAGTGTACTTCTATTTAATAGAAATATTTCTGATGATGCATTGCCTGATATCACAAAAGCAAAAAAGTGCTCTCAGCTATAATTTGAGTTATTTTGAAATGCTGATTTAGTCCTAACTTTTCTTCTTTAATTCTACTCTATCACCTTTTGGTACAGGGGTTTGCATAGTGATTTACCTTATTTGCCGGAGAGTTTTATTAACATAGAAATGCTTAGAACTTACTTTAGATTTAATGAATCTGCTTATTTTGCATAAAATTTTGATGTAATTCAACTGTATGCTTGTAATATCTGGAACACATTATGTCCCAGTATTATCACATGTAGTGTATAATAATTTTCTGCATATAGATGATGTTCATGAATGTTGTTTTTTATTTTTTATTTGTCTTGGTACCAGGAATTGAACTCAGGACCTTGTGTTTGCCAGGTAAACACTGTGCTACTGAGCTATATCCTTGGCACTAATTAATGTTTAAAAGTTAGATATATCTTGACTCTCTTTGAAAGAAGAGCTAATGGGGTTGTAGATATCTTTTTGAATTTTTTATACTGACTTTATAATTTTGTATTACACAACATAGAAACAACCACATTTCTTCATTGGTTACATCATCCTCATAATGAACTTTCCTAAAATTCTTGTAATTTTAAAACTATCAGTTTTACATTAACCACAGATATTTTTATTCTTAAAAAATTCTGATGGTTTTATTCTTTATTCTAATACTTTCCTGAAGATATTTATAATCAGCCAGATACATGATTATTTCATCTTCAGCTAAAGATAGAAGGAGGAAAAAAAAAGAGAAAGAAAAGAAAAGGCTACCTCAAAGCTCAAAGGGAAAGAACCATCACAGATCCTTTGGAGCAGAGACTGTTATCTCTTAAGACACTTGTTAATATATTGAACAAGGAGTTCTACAACTCTAAGTGAGAGCAAATGTATTCTTCAGACTGGTAATCCAAGATTAAGTACAATAAGAATAGGAAATAAATGAACAAATGAAGAATTCTTGGTATGTAGGAACAGAATAGGCTTAATGTTTAATCTTATTTTCCTAGAACAAGTCTTATCTATAATTGTAATAATTTAGTAGCCTTTGCTTTTGTGAGTGAAGTACAATAAGTTCCCAATTGATGCAAATTCAACTTGTGAATTTTCACAGATAGGAATGAACATCACATTCGTTTTTTTTTTATGCTTCATATCATATAGTTGTGTCAAAAGTGTATATAACTCACTTTGTTGGACTTATGAACAAATTCAACTTACAAATGTTCTGCCAGAAGGGAACATGTTTGTAAATTGGGAACTTACTGTCTGGGAAAACTATATCTTAGTTTACCTGCCTAATAATTCCAGGATTTAAAATTTTCTTATTTCTGTGATGATATGATTATTTTATAGCTTCAGTAAGAATTTATATTCCTTATTAACAGCACATGATTGAAAACATTGGTTTAAAACCAAAGACTTGATTGGAATGTAATATTTGAGAATATTGCTCATTAAAGAAAGAAGATTTACTCTGCAAAAGTAATGTCTATAAAATACTTTCGGAAAAACAAGCCTGATCCCTCACTTAAATGGTGCCAGAATTCAAATTGAGTTAGGAAAATCACTCATAGGAGTGACAAGAACGTTAAGATGTATGAAGATTTTCATCCATTAATCAGCTGATGGGCATTTGGTTTGTTTCTAAGATTTAGCTATTACAAACTGTGCTGCTATAAACATGAGTGAACATATATCACTGTGGTATGGCGCTTTTAATTCTTCTGGAAAGATACCCAGAAGGGGAGTAGCTGGGTCAAATGAAACCTCTCTCTAATCCTAGGGTTTTTGTTTATTTTTAAAAGAAATTTCCGTACTGATTTCCACAGTGGTTGTACCAGTCTACACTCCCACCACCAGTGGAGAAGTGTTTCTTTTTCCCCACAGCCCCAGCTGCATTTATTATTGTTGTTTGCTTGATGATTGCTATTCTTTCTGGAATGAGATGGAATCACAATGCTGTTTTAATTTGCAACTCCTGAATTACCAATGATGTTGAACTTTTTTTTTTCATACATTTATATGCTGTTAGTATTTCTTCATTTGAGAAGTGCTTATTCATCTAAGATGCCCATTTTTGGATTTGGTTTTGAATTTGAGAGGCCTCGGGTTTTTTTTGTTTTGTTTTGTTTTGTTTTTTTGGGTTTTTTTGTTTTTTTTTTTTTTTTTTTTTTTTTTTTTTTTTTTTTTTTTTTTTTTTTTTTTTTTTTTTTTTTTTTTTTTTTTTTTTTTTTTTTTTTTTTTTTTTTTTTTTTTTTTTTTTTTTTTTTTTTTTTTTTTTTTTTTTTTTTTTTTTTTTTTTTTTTTTTTTTTTTTTTTTTTTTTTTTTTTTTTTTTTATTCTTTGTATGTCCTAGGCATAAATCCTTTGTCTGAGGGACAACTGGCTATAAGATTTCCTCACTCCATGGATTGTCTATTCTATTTGTTGATGATTTCTTTTGTTGTACAAAAGATTTTTAATAAGGTGAAAGCCCATTTATTTATTCTTTGTTGTATTTCCCATGCAGTCTTGGTTTTGTTCATAAAGTCCGTGGCTGCATTAATGTGTTCACGATTTCTACCTATTTTCTATTCCAGTACATTCAGCATTTCTGTTTTAATATTGTGATATTTGATCCATTTTGACTTGAGTTTAGTGCGTGGTGATAGACATGGATCTAGTTTTAGTCTTTGGCATGTAGGAAGCAGTTTTTCTAGCACCATTTATTAAAGAGACTATCTTTTTCCAGAGAACACGTTTGGCTCCTTTGTTGATCATAAAGTGGTTTAGGGTCTTTGTAGTTGTGTCTGCTTCTCCTATTACGTTTTGATGATCCTCAGGTCTGTTTTTTGTTTTTGTTTTTGTTTTTGTTTTTGTTTGGTCAATATCATGCTGATTTTTATCACAGTATTTTTTTACTATAATTTCAGGTCAGACATTGTGATTCCCCCTGACTTGCCTTGGTCATTAAAAATTGCTATTGCTATTCTAGGTCTTTTATTCCAAAGGAATTTTAGGAATGTTTTTTCTAGTTCTGTGAGATATGCAAATGGTATTTTGATTGGTAATGTGTTAAATCTGTATAGCAGTTTTGGGAGTTTTTACTTCTTTTGGTAGATTGATTCCTAAGTATTTCATTTTTTGGATGCGATGGTAAAGGACATGGTTTCCCTAATTTCTCTCTGTGAGTTTTTTGCTTCTCTACAGGAATGCAATTGATTTTTGAATGTTGACCTTTTATCCAGCTACACTACTATATTAGCTTATTAAATCTATAAGTCTTTTGGTGGAGCATTTGGGGTCTTCCATGTGGAGTATCATGTCATCTTCAAATAATGATAATTTAATTTCTTCCTTTCCTATCCTTATTTCTTTTATCCCTTTCTCTTGTCTAATTGCTTTGGCTGGTGTTTCCAGCACTTTACTGAATAGGAGAGGTGACAGTGAACACCCTTGTTTGTTTCTGGTTTTAGAATGAAAACTTTGTCTTTGACCATTTAGTATGATGTGAACTGTTGATTTGTCGTAGATGACTTTTATCAAGTTAAGGTAAAGTTCCTCTATTCCAATTTTCTGTAGAATTTTTTTTATCATGAATGGGTGTTGGACTTTGTCAATTTTTTTCTACATCTATTGATAGGATCATGTGATTTTTATTTTTTGTTCTGTTAATATTGTATGTTACATTTATTGATCTGTATATGTTTTACCATCCCTGTATCCCTGGTATGAATTCAACTCAGTCACAGTGTATAATCTTTTTGATGACTTACTGCATTATGTTTGCCAGTATTGTATTGAGGATTTTTGCCTCAATATTCGTTAGGGAGATTGATCTGTAGTTTTTTCTTTCTTCTCTGGTTTTAGAATCAGGGTTACACTTCCTCTAGAAATGATCTTGGAAGTATTGCTTCCATTTCAGTTTCTTTAAAAAGTTTCAGCATTAGTAGCATTAGTTCTTCTCTAAGTTTCTTGTAGAATTCCACCAAGAATCCACCAAGGCCTGGAATTTTCCTTGTTGAGAAATTTTTAGTTATATTTTCAATTTCATTGACTGATACCAGGTTATTTAGCATTTTTATATCTTCTATATTTAGTTTTGGATTGGAATATATCCAGGAATCTCCATTTCTTCTATGTTTTCCATCTTATTAGAATATAGCTTCTTGTTGTAGGTATTGATGATTTTCTGAATTTCTGTAGGATCTCTTATAATTTCTCTCTTTTCATTCCTAAATGCTTGAATTTGTGCTTTTTTTTCTGATGAGGTTGGCTAATGGTTTATCAATTTTACTAATTCTTTCAAAGAACCAACTATTCAATTCATTGACTCTTTGTAGTTTTTCAGTCTTAATTGCATTAATTTCTGCTCTTTTCTTTATAATTTCCTCCCTCGGACAAGTTTTCGGTTTAATTTGTTCTTCTTTTTCTAGAACTTTGAATTTCAAAATTAGCTTGTTTATTGAAGCTCATCCTGTTTTTCTGATGTGAGACTTGATCACTATAAACTTCCCTCCTGGATTGCTGTCATAGTGTCCCATAAATTTTGGTATGTTGTATCAATACTATCCTTTAATTGTGTATACTGTGTAATTTCATGTTTAATTTCCTCAGGAACCCATTGGTTGTTCAGAATTGTGTTGTTTAATTTCCTTGTGTTTGTGTAATTTTTGTGATTTCTTTGTTGTTGATTTCCAGTTTCTTTGCATTATGGATAGATAGTGTGCAAGGAATAATTTCAGTTCCTCTACATTTACTTAAACATGCTTTGTGGGCTAGTATGTGGTCCGTTTTAGAGAATATACCATATGCAGCAGAGAAAAGTGTGTATTCTGATGTTTTAGGATTGAATACTCTGTAGACATCCAACAAATACATTTGTTTACAGGCTTGGTTTATTTCTGATATTTCATTGTTGCTTTTTTGTCTAGTCAATCTATCCATTCATGAGAGTGGGGTATTAATGTCCCCCACTGCAAATGTGTTAGTGCTTATTTGATTTTTCATGTGTGTTAATATTTGTCTTATGTAGTTGGGTGCAACAGTGTTTAGTACATATACATTTATGATTGTTTTCCCTTATTCTTGGAGTTTTCCCTTAACAAGTGTAGCGCTTGATTGATTGTGTCATTTTAAAAGGTTTAGAAGTTTAACTAAATCAGCTTAGCAATTCTATACTTTAGGGTGTAGAAGACCCTACCTAGGGTGGCTCATTGCCTGGATGATATAAAAGGAAAGAAGGAAGGATGAATGAGGTTCTATTTTTTAGAGGAGCTCCAGTTTTTGCCTTCAGCTTGGATGTTATCCCCTGATTTTCATAGCAAACTCTTTGGCATCTCCCTTAGAGCCTTTAAATTTCCAGTGTAGACTCTTCAGCCTTCCAGACACTGCAGTGAACTCCAGAATTTTAATTGAATTCTTTATCCCCCAGCATGCAGACACTCTCTGCATGCTTCCTCATCTGATGCTGTGGGTGACCATTGTAAGCCAATCTTGTAATTTCTTGTATATTTGTATGTGTTGTGTTATATGTGTCTCTCTAGCAAAACCCTAACACAACAAATATATAGTGACCTTCATTGTCTCTTTTGATCAGTTTTGCTTTAAACTTTACACTGTCTGCAAACAGAATAGCTACCCCTGCTTTTTCTTCTGTTCCTTGGCATGGAAAATTGTTTTCCATCCTTTGAATTTAGTGTATGAATTTCTTTTTGGATTAAATGTGTTTCTTGAATAAAGCATATTGATAGATCTTGTTTCTTGAATGAGTCTGTACATCTGTTTCTTTTGATTAGAGAGTTGAGAACATTTACATTGATGACTGTAACTGGTATATATTGGCTTATCTTTTTTATTTAATTTAATTTTTTATTTATTTTATCTTATTTTAAAAACAAAACAAAAAAGATAAAAATGATACAGAATTTCAAAGCAAAAAATGACTGAAGAAGTTAGTGAGATCCAAAATACACAATAGATATTGTGAAGATAAAAGGGGAGGAAATGTGTAAAAAGGGAAAGTGGTAGCCATTGCTGAGTTCCTGTTGTCTTGTTTTAAAGTCCTGTATCATTTTCATTGTTTTCTTTAGTTTGGTCTTATTCTGTTTAATTTTGTTAGATTCTACTATGTCTGATGGTATGGGAAGCTATTTTGAAGATAACAAGAGGTATTGTGGTAGCCATTGTTGATTCCCTATTATCTTGTTTTAAAGTTTTGTATCACTTTCATTATTTTGTCTTCACTGGTCTTATTCTGTTCTGTTTTGTTTGGTTCTATTACATCTTATGGTATGGACAATTATTTTGAAGATAACATGAGGCATTATGCTAGTCATTGTTGATTTTCCATTATCTTCTTTTGAAATCGGGTTGTGCTTTCATTGTTTTCTTTTGATTGGCTTCATTCTATTTCATTTTGTTTGGTTTTATTATCTTTAGAATAAAATAAAATAAAATAATGGGAAATTAATGCTAGTTAATATATTGCTTATTGTTTTCTTAGTAATAGTTGGTCAGGTTACAAGATTTAGGCATAAAACATGATCAAACAATGAAAGCACACACTGTTCTTTTTGTTGAATTTACAGAGATTAGTAATATAGTTATCTATCTTGTATATATATACCTGTCCACACATACATGTGTACCTATATACATATAAACTTTGCTCTTCTACCTCTTCTCCTTTTCCCAATCCCAGTTGTTCTTTCCATTTGAGTAATTTTTTTCCCTTTCATTTTCACAATATCTGTTGTACATTTTGGATCATATTACTCTTTATTTTTTACACTAGGGAGACAATATATTTACACGTGAGTTTGATTTATTTCACTTATGAGTATGGTCTCAAGTTGCATCCATTTACCTATAAAAGTCTCGTTTATCCTTTGTATTTGAGTAATACTCCATTGTATAAAAATACCACATCTTTTTTATCCATTCTGCAGTTGATGGGCATTTTGATTGTTTCCAAGGTTTAGCTATTACAAATTGTGCTGCTGTAAACATGGGTGCACTTATATCACTGTGGCAAGATATTTTCAATCCCTCTGGCAAAATAGCCTGAAGGAGGATAGCTGGATTGAATGGGGCCTTAAGTCCTAGTTTTTTGAGGAATCTCCACACTGATTTCCACCGTGGTTGTACCAATCTACACTTCCACCAACGGTGGAGAAGTGTTCCTTTTTCCTCACAGAGACACCAACGTTTGTTATTGGTTGATTTCTTGATAGTATCCATTCATTTTGGAGTGAAATAGAATCTTAATGTTGTTTTAATTTGCATTTCTTGAATGACCAGTGATATTGAACATTTCATGTGTTTATTTGCCATTTGTATTTCTTCATCTGAGAAGTGTATATTCATCTCAAATTCCCATTTTTGGATTGGGTCTTTGAATTTGAGGACCCTAATGTTTTTCAGTCCTTTACATGTTCTAGATATAAGTCCTTTGTCTGAGGGACAATTGGCTAAATTATTTTCCCACTGTGTGTGTTTGTGCTTCATTCTGTTGATTTCTTTTGAAGTGAAAAACTTTTTAACAAGATGAGATCCCAATTGTTGATTCTTTGAAGTATTTCCCGTGTTTTTTGCATTTTGTTCACGAACTCTTTGCCTATTCCTATGTCTTCAAGATTTCTACCTACCTTGTCTTCCAGTAAATTTAGTTTTTCTATTTTAATACTTGGATATTTTATCCATTTTAGCTTTAATTTAGTGCATGGTGATACACGTGAGTCTAGTTTTAGTCTTTGGCATGTGGAAAGCCAATTTTTCCAGCACCGTTTATTAAAGAGTCTATCTTTCTTCCAGTGAACACGTTTGGCCCCTTTGTCAAAGATGAGGTGGTTTACTGTGTTTGTAGTTGTGTCTGCATCTTCTAATCTGTTCCATTGATCCTCAAGTCTCATTCCTAAAATTCATTTGGAAACAGAAGAGACCTAGACTAGCAAAGGCAAACCTAGGCAACAAAGGCAAGGCAGGAAGCATCACAATCCCTGACTTGAAATTATACTACAAGTTGGGTGTGGTGGCACATACCTTTAATCCTAGCACTCCAGAGGGTGAGGTAGGTGGAGCATTGTGAGTTCAAGGACAGCTTGTGCTACCATGTGAGCAAGGCCAGCCTGAACTACATAGTGCAACCTTCCCTTAAGAAAACCAGGGTCAAGTGTTTGGCTCAGTGGCTTAAGTGCCTGCCTGGTAGGTGCAAGGTTGTGAGTTTGATACCCAGTACTGCCAAAAAAAAAAAAAGAGAGAGAGAATTTAAGAAATTATACTACAAAATTACTGTGATAAAATCAGCATGGTACTGGCTTATCTTTTCATACTATTTTCCTGTTTTTAGTTTCCTGTGTTTCTCCAGTGTTTCATTGTTTCTCCCAATTAGTGGTTTCTTTGTATTGGCATTTGTATGTTTGTGGTCTTCATCATCTCTTTCTAATATATCCTTCAGGGCATTCTGTAGTGCTGGCTTGATGATCATGAATTTCTTCCCTTGTTCTTTGTCATGGAAGTATCATATTTCTTGGTTGCACTTGAAACACAGTTTTGTAGGGAACATCAATCTAGTTTGAAGATTGCTGGCTTTCAGGGCTTGAAATACTCCACTTCAGGCTCTTCTTGATTTGAGGGTTTGGATTGAGAAGTCTGCTGTGATTCTGATGGGGTTTCCTTTATAGATGACTTGTTTCTTGTCCCTAGCTGCTTTTAATACTTTATTATTGTGTTGAATTTCTGAAATGTTGATTATTATATCCTTTGGTGTAGATTTATTTTGGTCATGGCTATTTGGAGTTCTATATGATTCATTTGTTTCTTTGTCAGTTTCTTTATCCACATTTCGAAAGTTTTCTTTCATTATTTCTATGAAGAATTTGTTTTTCATGATGCCTTGCTGCTTTTAAGTTAATTTTCTTTTTCTTGTCACTAGTCACACTCCTGTCAAGTGTGATATTGCATCCTCACCTTGATTTAATCTTTTGCAGATACTTTCAGTGGAGTTTTTAGTCCCCTGGATTTCTGTTTGGATTTTTTCCATTGATACCATTTATTGTTTATGTTGGGCAATCTTGGTTTCCATCATTTTCCTAACCTGCATTTTTTTTTTTTTTTTCAGTCCCAGGGATCAAACTCACAACCTCGCACCTGCCAGGGCAGGCACTTAAGCCACTGAGCCAAACTCCCGGCCCTGGTATTTTGAGGCAGGGTTGCACTATGTAGCTCAGGCCAGCCTTGTGCTCGCATCATAGCCCAAGCTGGCCTCTAACTCACAACACTCCGCCTACCTCAGTCTCCCAAGTGCTGGGATTAAAGGAGTGCGCTACCATGCCCGGCTCCTAACCTGTATTTTTTTTTTATCTTTGCCTTCTTTAATTTCTTTCATTTTGATGGTCATTTATTTTTGTATCTTAGATATTATTTTTTCTATGGCCTCTTGCATATACTTTTTTCATTTCCGCTGCTATTATTTCTGAGAGTTCTAGTGGTTAGCTTCTGATTTCTTCTCTCTCTTTCTGTTCTGGACTTGTCCTGGGTGGGCTGAGCATTTGGGGTTGCATTTTCCTTCTTCCTTTTGTCATTTTTAATTTTTTATCTTGCTTTATGTTTTGATGCTTTTGGATTCCTTATGTTAGTTAGCTTTATTCCTGGTATCAAGCCTTTCCTAGGTGATGTCTATTCCTCCGGTATCTCTCCTAGATATAGGCGATTTTTGGTCTATCTGTTTATCTTAAGAAATTACCTTCCCAATATATTAAGAGTATGGAGTTACTATATTTTTGACTCAAGATCATTCCTTTGTTACTAGATAATGGTGGTAGTTATGGTCCCTTGCAAACTCAGTATTGTCATACAGGGAGAAAAACTGATTATAACAGGTATGACATCCTGGTTAAAGTAGTGCATTTATCATTAACAACAGACTCAAGCACAAGCTCGCTAATGACAGACTGTGGTAACTATTAGCCTGATATCTTTAGCCATAGGAGCAAGTTCTATAGTTATATAATATAATCCAATTTACGCCAGGGACATGTATGTAATGTTTTTCCACTTAGTGGAGTGATTGTGCCCTGTTGTGGGGGAATTTAGGAGGTATAAGGAATAGGATGGAGAGGTAGATGGGGTTAAATATAGTAGGAACAAATTTAATGGGCAAAGGATGATCATCCCAGTTTTAGGTAAATGTAGGATGCCAGAGGAGGGGTTGGAAGAGAAGGCCTAGGAGTATTGAAGTGAACCAGAAAGAGGAGAAAGAATGTTTTTCCCCATGAAAATCTCTCAAAATCAAGTGAGATAGTTGATGAAAGAGAGGAAGAAAACAAGTGAGATAACACAAAAGGAACGTTGAGAGATCTAAATCATGAACAAGAGAGAAAAGAAGGTAGAAAAAGAAGGAAAAAAGAAAAAAAAATGAGAGAAGAAAAACAGAAAACAAAAATGTTCACATACAAGGAAATAAAAGAACAACAAACATACAGAAAGAAAAACAAAACAGCAAAATTGAACAGAGAGAAAAGGAGAAAACAAAAGGAAAGAAACACAAACAACAACAGCAACAACAAAAATAAAAACATACAGCAGAACAAAACACACTAATCCAGGGGTCAACCAAGAAGAGAATCCATAAGACAGAGAAAAGTAAAGGTAATGAGATTCTTTTAGTGTCTACTGTTCTGTGGTAATTCCAAGTTTGATCCCAGAATGTGTACTCCAGCCAAAATTGCAGGTGGATTTCTGTTGGGTTTGGGTCTGAGCTTTGTCTTTGGATTTGGGAGATGGGATTAATTTTCTGTGGTTGGAGTTCTCCCCAGTCATTTCAAAAAGAAAATAGAAAAAAGAGAAGAAGAAGAGGAAAAGAAAGAAAGAAGAAAGAACGAAAGAACGAAAAAAAGAAAGGAAGAAAGAAAGAAAGAGAGAAAAGAAGGTGTCCCTGCCCACTCACTTCTGTTCCATATATCTTTGTTCCCAAGCACAAAGCTTGTTCGCCTACCTTGCCACCTACTGGCTCATATTGTTACTGTTGCCTCCACACTACTACTCTCATCTGTCTATCATGTACATTCTAGCTGGGTTTGTACTGTGTGGTTTCCTGCTAGTCTCTGGTCCCTTACTTCCATCAATACAGGGAAAAGAAGCTCTTCTCAGAACGCTTCCTGCCAGTCTCTGCAGCTCCAGGTCAATGGCTGGAATAAGAGCCCATCTAGGACCCTCTTCCTGCCAATTGTAGTGGTTCCCAGTCAATGGCGGTAACAAAAGCACATCTGGGACTTGTTCTACCAGTCACAGCAGCTCGCAGTCCATGGTCAATGACTGGAACAGGAGCCAGTCTTGGACCCTCTATTGAGGTTTTCAATAAGAGAGAACTTTGCCCAAATTTATAAGTATTGCAGGTAAAATCTGGTGAAAAAATTATTAAATTGGGCTGGGTATTTAGCTCAGTGGTGTAAATGCCTGCCTAGAAGGTTCGAGGTTGTTTGAACCCTGGTACCAAAAACAAACCAAAACAAAACAAAGTTTATTAAATTAGGGCCTCCTAGTTGCAAAGAGATTTTAAACATCAAATAATGTTGTGTGAGAAAGCCTATTTGCTACCAGTCTGCAGTATGTTAATAAGTTCCTTAATTATACTAGTATCATGTGCAACAGAAAATTCTTTGAGATTGTTTTGTTGTTATATCAGATTTCTACCGTATTCCTTTACCTTGAAGTACATTTATGAATTTCTAATTGCAACCTAATGTTCCAACTTTTCTTTGGTGAAAGCTCATTTTTTACAATATCCTTTGCTCCTACTACTACCTCCTTGAAAAATTAATCTTGTCACTGTGAAAATTATGTTATTTCTGCAGTGTCTGTGAAAAATATATCTGGATAAAATTTGTGTTTGAATCTTTGGACTCAGCAAAGTAGATTGCCTGTGATGTAGGTCACATCATTGAACCCACTGAGTAAAATAAACTAAATAAAATAAAACAAACGCAGAAATAAAAATAAAAATAAAAAATAGTAAAAGGAAGTATCCACCCTTTCTTACCTGATAGTTTGAGCTGGGTCACTGGTCTTCCCCTTCCCTCTGAGCTCCTGGTGGTTATATTTTTAGTCGTGGACTGCAATCCACATGCTCAGTTTTTCAAGTTTTCAGCAGCACAAAGAAGACTTCTCCTGTGCTCCAATATTTCAGAAGACAAATTAGAAGACTGTTTGATTTCTTAGTCTCCATTGTTGAGTGAACCAATTCTTTATACATTTTTCTCTTTATATACATATATAAAATCCATATACACAAATATGTATATACATTATATAAACACATACATACATACACATACATACATATATATACACACCAATACATATATAGTATGTATATATATATATATAATGGGTTCTATATATACACACTATATACATGCATGCATATATAAACACATATATTTACAACATACACATATATATACACTATATACACACATTATATACATACACAAAAAAATATGTATAATAAATACGTATGATACATACACATATATGTGATATAGATGCATATATATTTTATATAAGAAGGTGTATATATATATGTACATATATATAGATCTGTTATGGGTTCTTTTTGTGTAGAGAATTTTGGCTAATAAAAGATTTGTATTGAAATACAAAAGATTGGACTGGAGAATATTGCTTGTTTTTTAATCTTTACCAAATTTTCAATTCTTCTAATTTTCTAAAATGACTACAATCATTCAAAAGTATTTTTACATTTTCTTCTTCTTCTTCCTGAATTGGCAACACTGAAAGATAAAAATCTGGCTATCTAGATTCTTATCAGTATAAATTGTCTTGCAACTGCTCCTTTCTCTGAAACTAAAGAAGACTTGTGAGATAAAGCTTGATGATTTGAGACCAAGCTCAAAGAATCGTGACCACAATAGATAATTCATGGAAAGGAATTTTCCTGGACAATCTGCTGTCTGCTCCACTTATGAAATCTGGAAAATTGCCTTTATATGACAGATAACCATGACTGTGGGAAACAAATCAAAGACAATAAAATCCTTGTTAAAGAGTTTAAAAGTCATAAATGAATGATTTTTCCTTCAGCAACATCTTGGCATACACTGAAATGGTTAGCCTCGTGGTTCAACTGCCAGTCATTTGCATTAACACATCATTTCATATTAATATGTCTCATTGCTTTCATTTTAAGTATCAGTTTTTAAAGGACGCTTCCTATTCAAGCCTCCAAGCCAAATTCTCAAAAAATGGTTCAACTGAATTTGGCAGGAAGCAATCCCAAGAGAGGCCCTCAAGGAAAATTTTAGAAAGAACTTCCTCCTTTAACGTCACCACTCAGGAGGACCACATTCACTTTTGGGTCATTTTACTGAAAATAGCAATCATTATGAACAAAAGGAAGAGTGCTGACAATGTTGAAGTTTATCTGGACCCTGAGAATCTAAATTAGTGATGATCGAGAACTGCCCCAGATGTGAATTAGGAGAAATTGCTGATGGCAAAAACATGTGCTAAGAACTCATCATTTACAGCCTGCCTGCACCCTTCTTTGTGTCCCATAAAATAGCCTGACCATACTTTCTCTTTTTACTTGTCTCTATAAAATCCTAGCATCCATTATTCTTCTTTCAGATGTTTCTCACTAATGGACATTTTCCCAATTGCAATTGCCTGAATAAAATCATTTCCTTAGTTTCCAAGTACAACTTTATTTCCAATAACCTTGCCTAAAGAATATTTTCATATAACAGCATTGGAGTACAGAATTTGAAGCTCTCTAAAAAAATAAAAACTGAAGAGAAAAATAACAGAGGAAGTTGCAAAATGATTTCCTGAACTCAGTTTGTGATCAATTTATTTTATTTTATTTTTTTAGTGAAAAAGGTTCTGTACTTATCTCCCCATGAAATAAAATGGTTTTAGAAGAAAAAAATTCTTTGTATTAATACTGAACACCTTGGCCCAAGATCCTATACAAACTATTGAGAAATTACCCTGAATTCAACAGAGAATATATACCAGGGCCAAGAAAATGGGTTTATATTATCATTTCACTTTTTATGGTACACATAATCACAAACATCTAGCCACAAAAGATTTATCAATATCAATAACATAATATATATTTTATATAAAAGCAAACCAAGTATCTTCTATATGTAAATTATTTTCACAAGAATATGCATTTTCTCAAATCATGTTTTTAAATTCTTGAATTATTTAAAAAGCATTAAGACAAAAAAGACTTGATGTAATCATCAATTAAATAATTTTAGCAAAGCCTTTTAAAATTGAATGAAGTGACAGAAACTACTGCAATTTTATAACATGTGTTAAACTATAGCTTTTCTGACATACATATTTACAAGAAAGCTATCATCAATCTTACTAAAATCATTATCTCTAAAGCAATGTGATCTACAGGGACCCCATCTTGTCCTTGGTTTCACTTTCCATGGTGCTATGGTTTAGATCTAAAATGTCCCCAATGTCTAATATTTAGAAGTGGTGCTTTTGGAAGGTGCCTGGAACCATGAAGACTCCTTATTCTTCACTTGACTAATGAGAGCTATATGTGGTGTTGCAATAAGGGGCCCAGTGCCTAGAGACAAATCACTGAGGATGTGACCTGGAAGGATGTATATATGCTCTTGTCACTCCTACACTCTCTCTCTCTCCAGGCTGAGGTTGAGTGGTTTCCCTTTCCTATTCCTATCATGCCTTTTCTACCTTGGAGACAACTGACCATTGGCTGAATCCTCTGAAAATCATAAACCATTTTAAGCCTCTCCTTTAAATTGTGGGTGCCAAGTATTTTGTCCTGGTGAAGGGAAAGCTGACAAATACACGTACATTCAGTTATCCATGGCCAACAATGTTATGAAAATATTATTATAGTCCAGAGAAGAAATTACATATTTTGAGAGAAAAAGATCATATTCCCAAGACTTTATTCAAGTATATTGATATAATTGTTTTTTTAAAATTCTGCTTAATCTATAAACTAAAGGTATATATGTATACAAATTAACATAGATGTAGAACTCAGTACAATTTGAATTTCAGGTATTCATTGGTTGTCTTGGAAAATATTCCTCACAGATAATAAGGAACTTCTGTAATCATTCCTTTAATTAGCTCATGATTAATTCTCATGATAAAATACAAGAGGGCATTTTTGAGTTAAACCTCTTTTTGGTCTCACTTTTTAGATTTCAGATATTTCCAGTACTGAGATAACTAGCTACTTTAGACAAATTGAGATAAAATCAATTTTCACAGTAGATTTACATTCTTTTCTTTATTGGCTACAATTTAGCTTTTTAAAAAGCCACACAAAGCTATAGACTCACCTAATTTCCAGTGACTCTGATAGGAAATGTACTGATCACTTTTATCTTGTGACCTTTCTGTTAGATGAAAAAATTTAACTATCATCTACAGCAAGTGTAGTCTAAGACAACACATATTTGGGCATCAAGGTTTTCAAGATCATCTATGGATTAATGGATGGAGGCTGGACCTTGACCTCAATATTCCCAGTATAACAAGTGCTGTGTTTGCCTTTGGTTAATCACAATAGTGAATACTAAGCAGTTGGCAAGACTAAACCCTCCCCTAAAACATTCACTTTAATTAAATAGTTCCTTTAACATAGAAATATTTATAAATGCTTAAATAAATTAATACATTTGCCTTCATAAGCGTATAAAATACTTTCCCTCAACACAACTATAAATCACATGTGATCTGAGTACATAACTAAATATATTTCTTTTAAAGCTCTGGCTGTCCAAACTAAATAGTTATATTGGATTAGTTTCTTATTATCAAAAGTCAAACCACCAAGATATCTGTATCTAACTTTTTTTTTTTCAGGATCTCGAACCCATCCAGCCCTTAACTCCTCCCTAATTTCACTCGGCCCTGGCCCCTTCTACCCTCCCCAGCTCCCTTCTCCCTGGGAAATTTCACAAGGCCCCAAACCCTTTCCAGCTCAGCTGTTAACTCCTCCAGTGCCAGGTTCACATGGCCCCACCCCGTCCCCCGCCCTGGCGTTACCTCCTCCCTCACTAGGTTCACTAAATTCGCCCTCGTCCCCTCCCCAACCCCCGGAACTGTCACATGGCCCCGCCCCTCCCCACTGCAAACTCCTCCCTTGCCAGGCTCACCCGGTCTCGCCCGCCCCCAGCTCCTCCCTAGGAACTTTCACATGGCCCAGATTCCTCCCCAGTCACTGCTCAGCCCTTCCTCACTGCTTTTACTTGCCCGGGCCCCATCTTCCCCTTCCCAGCTCCCTGCTCCTCCCTTGGACTTTTCACATGGCCCCTTTCCCTCCCGTGCATTAACTCCTCCAAGGCCACATTAACAGACCCCGCCCCTCCTTGGCAGCCCCGCCCCCTGCTGCCGGACAGCTCTGCACCCTTAGTCCTGCCCTGCTCCACCATAGCCTTGCTCTCAATTACACCAAAGCACTCACAGCCCCGCCCCCACCCATGGTTCCTCCCACAGTGCTGTCTCAGCTGTCACAACCC